>PVIY010012262.1:0-62549 GCA_004026745.1 Myrmecophaga tridactyla | reverse complement strand
CTGAAAAGAGATACATGTACCAATATTATATTGGTTGTACTCAATTTTATTGTTTATACTCGAATTTCTTTCATCATGCTCTCTATCATATGAATTAGATAAATTATTGAATTTCAAAATATTCAACAATGTTTTGGGGTCTTTACAGTTAGTAGTTTCTAGAAATGTTTTATAAATAATAGGCAATTTATTTTTAAAGTAAGCTACATTTTATGTTCCCTTTCCCTTATTGTCATACTGCATATTTTCAAAGCATTTGATATGCATTCAATTACACAATTATTAATGTTTAAACTCTTTAAAAATTTAATAATTCATATTTTATCTGTATCTACTAAGAAGTCTATAGGTTCACTTAAATATTTTTTTCTTTAAAATGATTATAAAGTCAAGAGATGCATATTTAACTGATAAGCATTAATCCGATTGCTTTTTTGGAAGTTTTAACTGCTTTGAACAATATTAAAAACAATCTCATTCATCAATGACTTGTCAGTTTTTTATATGTGATGATAGCCTGTCAATTGACAAGACTTTAGGAAAGCATTTTCATTACTAAGTTGACATTATAACTTGATGAATTCTGTGTTTCAATGACAGTCATTCTCTGCCTTTCAAAAGCATGTTCTATTTGGAATTCAGTACAAGGCGCATTATGATGAAGGTTTTTGGCTTAAAAACTCTTTATCCTTTCTGAATATTTTCAATTTTAAATGGAAAATAAAAAACAAAATTTCTCGCATTCAGGATCCTATATAATTTGATCAGTTGGCTCACATAACTGCAAATATTTCAAAGCTATGCAAAATCAATACTACTGTCAAGGACAAATATCTAGAGAAATAATTACTTTGAGATACATCAGCAATGGGATTAGCAAATGTAAGGAAAAAGGAATAAATGATGATAATTTACTGAATTAAGAAAAATAGTTTATCTCCTTTTCAAAGCTCTAGATTTGTTTTTAAAAAGTAAAATAAATAAATTAAGCTTAATTCCAAATAATAGTAAACCATTAGTTTAATTATAAAATTAATGCTGTCACCTAGGATAGGATATAAAAATCCATAACTGCTTTTAAATGATACTCTATTCCTTTGAACCTCTACATTTCATGGAATCCCATCTCTTATCATCAAATCCACTGCTTCTACCTTAAGTTTGTTTGGATAATGTGTACCCAATATTTCTTTGATGGAAATCACCCCCAAATCCCATCTTTATTAATGTTACACGAGGTTGTTCTTTTTAGTTTCTTTATCAGAGAAAGGAGGGAAAATCAAAAAAGTCTAGGAAGATAGATCTTCAAGTATCACTGGAGCAGGGGAACAAAAGTTTGACTTCCTAAAGCTTAGAGGATGAGGATAATTATATGTATAAGGGATTGAGATGATGAAGCCATCTCTGAGAAAATTTCTTGGGCATGAAAATTATTATTGGTTTTTTGTTTTATTTAAGCATTACCTAAAGGTAAAACCATCGAGAAAAGGCCAGAAATTGGTTGTAAAAGTATGTCACAGGAAAATACCCAAACAAACATGTATTTGAATAATGAAGCAAGGTGTACTCATGACTAATTTTATGTTTCAGAAACATAAAATGCCTTTTGACGGGGAAAGACCTAACTTCGAAAACCTAATCTATACTTAGCTGTATAACCTGGGCAAATCATTTTTCTGCTCTGAGTTGATTGGTGTATCTTAGTTTCCTAGGCTGTCATAAGAAAGTATCATACACCATATGGCTTAAAAACCACAGAAATGTATTGTCTCGCAGTTTTGGAGTCTAGAAGTCTGAAATCCAGGTATGGTCGATGCCATGCTCCATCTGAAACTTGTGGGAGAGGATCCTTCCCTGCTTCTTCTAGCTTCTAGTGTTTACCAGCCATTCTTGGCATACCTTGGCTTGTTTGATGCGTCACTGCAATCTCTGGCTCCTTCATCCTCACGTGGGATTCTTCCCTGCATCTGACTTGGGTCTGTGTCCAAATTTCCTCTCCTTATAAGGTCACCAGATATATTAGATTGGGCCAAACCTAATCCAATTTGCCCTCATCTTAACTAGTCATATTTTCAAAGATTTCCACATGTGTGGAACCAGAATTAGGACTTGAATTTGGGGGATGCAATTCAACCCATAGGTATGTATAAACTGCATTTTCTGAGCAATCATTTTCTAGATAATTGCCAATGCCCACACACTGAACATCTGGCTCCTTTCAAAACGTCTTCTCTGGTGATAAATATTTGGAGGCTGTGGGAATGTCCCAAATGTGCCTATGAACAGATTTCTTATGTTCCTTGCCCTTCAGGCCTCTTATGAACTTACATCATTGCGATAACACAGCTTCCATGTTGCTTCTCATGGGGCATGCTTGTCTTTACAGGCCTCCACCTATGGAAACCAAGAGCAGATGAACGGATGTCTGGGAGAGGCCAGTCCTCCAAATCTTTGATAAAACTGGATCCTAAATACCAAATGAAGCTCAATAGGATGTGTAATGTGTATAAAATTGGAATAAGTGTATTCATACTCTGCAGGCTTCGGTGAAGATTAAATGAGTTAACATATGTACAATTACTATATTTGTTTTATGTTCGAGACACTGTGCTTTACATGTATTATATCATGCTTGTAAACATCACAGATGCTTTCCATGTATTTCTTCATTTAAAATCTATAGTCGAAGCAGCATTACTATTTTTGTCATCCCACACTGGAAGCAATGGAAATTTAAAGAAATATATTCAAATTAAAAAAGCCAGTAAAACTGAGCAGGATTTGAAAACTTGTCTGCTATCAGCTGTAGCTGAATCAATAAAGCTCTTTCTCTTTTGTCTCTGTAATTCTCTGCCTTAAACTGTCTGTTTCAATATGTCTAACAATGCAAATTATATGCATGTTTCTTGTGATTACTATTTTTTATGTACCCAAGAAGCCAAGAATATAAAAAAAATCAATTCTAATGTATGGGAAACCACAAGTTTATGTCAAGAGCAATCAAAGAAATAAATATAAGAAAACATATTTCTAAAACTGATAAGGAAAAATCAGTTGAAAAAGTATGAACATCTATAAATAAGTAGAGTCTAATATTGACAACAACAATGATAATACTTAACTATATTCGTGCAGGTATTCTCAGTGTGAAGCCTGCAAAACATTGAGTTCTCCAAGTCCCATTCGAGGTTTACATTATTATAATTATTTTCATAATAAGATGTTATTTCTATTTTCCACTGTGCTGAAATTTGCACTGACGGGGCTAAAGAAATGGTGAATGCATTATTTATCTCTTACTGTATACGAAGTCATCCCAAAACTTAGTGGTTTAAAACAACAGTAAATATTTATAAATTCTTATAGTTGAGTGGATCAGGAATTTGAGTGCACCTTGACCTGTCTGGTTTTGTCTGGGGTTTTGCATCAGACTCAGATATCAAGCAGGACTAAGTAATAGGGCAGCTTGATTAAGACTGGAGAATCCTCTTCAAACCTGGCTTATTCACATGGCTAGCAGATAGTGCTGGTTGCTGATAGGAGACTTCATTTCCTTCCCACTTGGGCCTCTCCAGAAGACTATCTGCCTTCACCATATGCTTAACTGTCCTCCAAGAGACCTATCCAGAACCTTCAAAGCTTTTTATGAGCTACACTCAAAAGACACATATCATCACTTTCACAGTGGTCTGTTGGTCACGCAGCTGAGTCCCAGTCCATGTGGAAGGGGCCACTACTGGGGGATCAGCATCAGAAGATGAGAAGCATTCCAGGCCATTTTGGCTGTTGGCTGCCCCCATGAGTTAATCTTCTGGAACCTGAACAGGAATCAAGACTGTGGCATCAAGGAGTAACAGCAGCCATCTGGTCCTTGGAATATCTTTGAGATTTGTCTGCTCTGAACATTAAATCAATGGAACATTGTGTATGTTCTTTTGCATTTTGCTCTTCACTCAACATTATGGTTGTAGATGCATGCATATGTCTTCTGGTATTCATTTGCAAGACATTTCACTCTGGAACACTTCCAAGATGGAAGTTGCTGGTCATAGAACATGTACACTTCCAAATGTAATAGAACACCAAAAGCCATAAGAAAGTAGCTATCTATATTTATATTTGCACAGATGCCTGAATGTTTCTGTTGCTCCCCATGCTTGCCAATATTTGATATTACTGGATTTTTCCAATCTGTTGTACTGCTTGGTGTATCATTTTGATGTAAATTGATTTTATCTCACTTCACATGAGATTGAATCCCTTTGCATGTCTATTGTTTGTAATCTTTTTTTCTTTTGCCAAGTGTCTTAATATCTCTTGCTCACATTTTTATTTAACTGTTTTACTTACAAAAGGATGGGAATGCTTTATTTATTTGGCATACTAATCCTTGTGCATAATATTTAATAACAGATATCTTTGATTGATCTTGTTTTATTTTTTGCTTTGCTTTGATGACTTGTTTTATTTTCTAAACTTTAATGTGGTATCTTTTGATAAGTAGAATTTGCTATTAATTTTGATGTAAGTCTAATTTATCAATATTTTATTTATAGTCAACTTATTTTATTTAAGAATTTTTTCCTTAAACCAAGGTTATGAAAATACATCCTTGTTACCTTTCTTTTTTTTTTTTTTCTTGGGCAGGCTCCGGGAATCGAACCTGGGTCTCTGGCATGGCTGGTGAGAACTCTACCTGCTGAGCCACCATGGCCCGCCCCACTGTTATCTTTTAAAAGCTGTATTGATTTGCCTTTTACATTTAGGCCTCTAATGTTTTGGGACTTGACTTTTGTGATTTCAGGGCCAAGTTGTTTTTTTTGTTTTGTTTTGTCTTTGCCACATGTATATCCTCTTCTGCCTGTGCCAATTTTCAATGCTTAAAGTACTTTAATTTTTAAATAAGTAATAAATTCACGCTTAAAACTTATTAAACTGCAAAGTAAAATGCTATCCTGCAACTACATGCCCTAACTGTTCTTTCTTCCCTCCACCCCAGTAAGTAATCACAAATGCATTTAGAAACAAATGTATAGGGTGGCTGCCGTGGCTCAGCAGGCAGAGCTCAAACCTGCTATGCTGGAGGTCTGGAGTTCAATCCCTGGTGCCTCCTGCCCATATGCAAATTTGAAAAAAAAGAAACAAATGTATAAGTCTTTTTCTTCAGCTACTTTTATAAAATTTATAGCATACTACATATACAATTCTACACTTTGCTTTTCTTACCCAATAATATATCTCAGAGGTCTATCATATCAGTACAAAATGAATGTTCTCATTATTTTTAACAAACATCCTAGTATATCAGCATAGTTAATGGAAAATGATGGCCTTTCTCTTGTTTTGCAGTCTTTCTCTTTCATAAGGTACACAATGGCAAATGTGTGGTCTATTCCTTTCTTTTCATTATGTTATATTGGTTTGTTTTTAAATCCTTGTACCAATATCACATCTTAATTACTATGATGTTAAAATAAATCTTGCTGTATGAAAGAGCAAGGACTTGTTATTATCAGTTAGGTGTTTATGCCTGTACCATCTGTAGTTATGATTGCTTTTCTGATCCTGATAGTTGGTATTTTTATTTTTAATTAAAAATTGCCAAAACTATTGGCAAATGTGTAAAGAAATAATTTTGCTTCTATTTGATTTTATTGATCCTCTCTGTTTATTTGTTTTTCTTACATTATTATTAATTTCCACATTTAGGTACTTCCCTTCAGTGTGGTTGAGTTTATTTTACAGGTGCTTTTTAAATTTTTAAGGTCAGCAATTGCTCATTTTTCAACCTCATTCCCTTCCAATGGTAACATTTGAAACTATAAATGGTCTTCTAGTACAGCTTTAGATGGATCTCACATGATATATGTGACATTTTCATTATAACTCAAACATTTCCTAATTTTTATTAGAAAATCAAAACATTTTCTAATTTTATTATGTTTTCTTCATTAAGCCATAAATTACTTAGATGTGTAAAATTTTAAACGTGATGATTTTTTGTTAATTTTATTATACAGCTCTAAGTTAATTGCATTATGGTGTGTAAACACATTGTATACTCTCATAATCCTTGGGAATTTGTTGAAACTAATGGTATGGTTTAGAATATGTTCAATTTTTGTGTCTTTTATGTGTGTGTAGAAAACAGACTATTTTGTACCTTGGTACAAGATAATAAATATGTTCCCTAAGTTGAGTTTAACCAAGTTGATTAAACCTATATTTTCACTGATTATTCCATCTAGATGAGATTTCCAAATGATTACAGTTTTTTCTATATCCCCTTATATTCCTTTAAGTTTGGGGAGGTTAGAGGCTATATTCTTAGTTGAATACAAGTTTACATTTGAAATATGTTACTGGAGAATTTCACATCTCATCTTGAAAACATGTCCCTCTTTATCTCTAGTATATATACATTTTGCCTTAAAGATTAAATCACCTTTAAAATATCTGCACAAAGATATATCTCTCAATCCATTTTGAAGCTTTGTGCATGTTTTCTATGTTTTAATACTCAAAATTTCAGTAACCTTTTGTTCTAGATGTGTCTCTGTTAAAAGGGTATAGTCAGATTTACTGTTCAGCAATGTCTTGACTTAGAAACAAAGTAATGGGCGGGCAATGGTCTGCTCAGTGGCAGAGGTCTTCTCTGCCATGCCGGAGACCCGGGTTCAGTTCCCGGAGCCTGCCCAGGAAGGAAAAAAAGAAAAAAAAAAGCATTTAAACTGCTTTTATGCTTAATCCGATTTAATCTAATTACTGCTGTATTTAGATTTAAATCTATTATCTAATTTTGTGTTTCCATTGGTCCCTCTCTCAGACTCCATCATTCTTTTCTTTTTTGCCTTTCATTTAATTAGTACAGTGTTTTAATCAATATATATTTGCCCCATAAATATATTGTTTTTGTATTCATTTTTGGAATAATTTTTTAGTAGAATTATTCAGATATTGTTATAAAAAGTCAATATCTAAAAATATGCTCATTTAAAAAAAAAATCAAACCAAAGAAGAGAGGGACCAATGGAAACACAAAATTAGATAACAGATTTAAATCCAAATACAGCAGTAATTATATTAAATCAGATTAAATGTAAAAGCAGTTTAAATACTTTTTTTTTTTCTTTTTTTCCCGCATGGGCAGGCTCTGGGAGCTATGTATTCTTCACCTAAATACATAGTAAATCATCTATAAGATTATAAAATTGTAAGTGGTGGTTAGCGAGGGAAATAGAACTGGGTTGAAAAGTAAGGAAGGGCTTTACAGTTTACTGTATATATTCTTCTTTGGTTTGATTTTTTTTAAAAAAATGAGCATATATTTCTATATTGACTTTTTAAAACAATAGCTCAATAATTCTACTAAAAAATTATTGCAAAAATGAATACAAAAACAGAGATTATTTTTTCCTCTAATACTTCAGATTATTTAACTTTTTCCCATTATCCCTTTACTCTCAAATTTAACAGCATACATGTCATTTACATAGCAAAAAAACTCACAGAAAAATAGTCTAGATTTTATGCTATGCTTCTCAGCATAGCACTACTTTTCCTGCAAGGTGACAGGTTGGTTCTCCAGAACAGCCCTGGCCTTTTCTTCACCCCTTGTTTTATTAAGTCAATGAAAAGCTCATAGAAAATGTGATATGGGAAGAAAGGGAGGGAGTAGGGAAAAGATTATGAAAAGCAAAGGTTCTTCATGATCTTTGTAGAGTCTTGCGATCTCTATGGGCCTCAGCCTTATCTGTAAAATAAAGGTGGTCGACCAGAGTTGGATGATTTTTGGCCCCCTACCAGCCATAAATAATTAAAATAGAAAGATTTTAAAGTCAGGCAGTCAAGTCCTGCTTTCAGATTTGGTCCCATACTAGCAGGGTAATTTTGTCACAGTGACCTGATTTCTCTGGAATGTGTTTCTCTTTAATAAAACCTGGGTTATTCTGAGGAGTAAAGCATGAAACACTTGGGAAGAACCTAATCAGTGCCTGCCCTATAGAAGATATTCAGTTACTATTAATTTTTAGCCTTCTAGTGGACAGTAGGAACTTGGTTACTTGTTTGATACTGATTTTACAATTGTCCCTCCCCCAAAATAGTCAGAATATGAAATATTACTGTATCGCATAGGATAAATCCCAGGTACATTTCTACGGAAGTTTTGAATTCTTAGACATCCATGACTCTATATTAAGAACTTCAAAAATTAAAAAAAAATGTATACAGTGGCAATGTCTTATAAATAGTATATTGTTTGTCAAAGCCAATTGGGAAAAAGCAAACCCAGCTGTGCATGCAATATAAAACTGGTAAGAAAAATCTTACTACCAGTTTTACAAGATATTTTACCCATGTCATTTCTTATTTTGCTTTGTCATGTCACAACTGTATTTCATTTCATTGTAAAGAAGTCAAAATCAGACTTTGAAGGTCACTTTGGTGATTAGAGGTGAAAATCTCCCATAAGTGACGGCAATAGGAAAATACATTTTACTTTCATGAATGTAATGATTTAGTTCTTGGCTTCTAGGTGGATAAGAATGATAAATAGTAAAACATTTCCCTTTACATACATGTGCTTGAAACCTTGACAGGAACTAAAGGCAGAGTTCAGACTTTAACTGCTGGCATTCCTCACTCTGCTTGAATAATCACTAACGTTACTTTGAAGTACTTCAGAAGCAGAAAGAAAGCAAAAAGAAAAAAAAAGAAAAGGAAAAGAGAAGGAGAAAAAATCAGAAATAAAGAAGCTGAGAGAGAGAATGGAAGGAAGGAGAGGAGGAAAGAAGGAAGGGAGGGAGGGAGAAACCAACAAAGGAAGGATGAAAGGAAAAAAGTAGTTGAATTAAACAAATGACATCCTTATGAAAAAAAATTTTGAAAAGTCTTTAATGTAAACATGGACACTGCTTTAGACATTGTATCACGTGCAGGTCTGAAAGATACATCATGAAAAAATATATATATCCATGCTGAAATGTCAATTTTATAGCTCGAAGAAAGAGGCCCTGAAGTTAAAAGTTAGCTCTTTGCTTATTTGAACATTAAACTGCCAGCATGGAAAAAAGTTTGAAACTTATGACAGCCTGAAAATGTGGTGCTAAATGAAGTCTGAAGACCTATTCACCTGCTAGAGAGGTAAATCAGGAACTATTACTCTGCTGTTTAGCCTGTATTCAAGTACCTTACAGAAATGTGCGTGCACATTAAGAGTTGAATGAAGAAACTGAATTGTACCTCCTTTTTCCCCTCTAAATGTTATGATAATGTTAGTTATTTTCAGTATTCATCAAAAAATTGCATTCATAGAGGACATGGAATACTTACTTTAAAATGATCAAATATCCCTTCAAGTTGTTGATAATAGTAATGCAGAAACTGAGAGTCCTTTAATAAATTGACCAGTAACCCAACTCTCCTTTGTTTTAAAACTTTATTGAGAGTTCAAAAGAATAAAAAAATTTGGACACATACATACATTTAGGTGGTGAACACTTAAGATAAACAAAAAACCTATAACTGATTAAAAATTTGTGTTGTACTAGACACTGTACTAGATAATGCAGATTGTTGGTAGTGAGAAATATGGGGTGGTGGTGGAGTTTTAATATTTCTATGTTCCTAATTGAAAAGTAACCTTATCAAAAGTAAATGTCTCTATATATTAATATATTTGAAATTTGGGAATACTATTTCTAACATCCTAGAGGAACATCCAGCATGGATTTAAAATGATACCCTCTTTTTCTCTCTCTTTCAGTGTTGTCACCACCACTATCATTATTTTAATCACAGAACTTGAAGTGGTATTATGTTTCTCTTTATCGACATAGAGCTTAAGCTCTAAAATCTGCCAAGTTTGCAGCTCTATTCTCTCCAACAAATCTGAAATACGAATAAAATCATTTTTGTTTGTCATTTTCTATGTGCTTATTCACTCTTGAATGTTTTCCAAACTTCTTCTAACTCACTTTGAGTTCATGTTGGGTGTTATGGACCTGAAAAGATCAAGGAAGTGATTGTATTATGACATTCTATAGTTGGATTGTATGGATGCACAGGTGATGAACTGACTTTGTCCAATCCTTTGACCTTGGATTAAGTCTTTGCTATATCACAGATCATTAAGGCTCTCTCCTTTGCTCATTTTGGTTATATAACTTTGTCTATTTCCCTTATTCTCCTATACTCCTGTTAAATTCTCTTATATTCCTCATGCTATGCTTTCCATTTAAAATTATCTTCTAATATATTACTTAGCTTCAAAATGCACCATGGATAGTTTTCCCCATGTGTAATTTTAATTGGTGAAATATTCTTTTTCATATAAGTACTATTTTATGCATGTGAAATGTAAATGCCAGATTTATGTTAATGCTGATGATTTTATGTCCCAGGAGGTTTATTAACAAGGTAAAAAGCAGTAAAGCTCAATTTTGCAAGATAGACAAGTGAGAAAACCAGAAATATGGGAGTAAAACCTCACACCAATTATCTAAGATAGAAATGATTACATCATAATAAATTAGGAACTGAAAAATAAACATTCTGCTATTCAGCAAGTTGATAAACCTATGTCAGTCTTCCTAAGAAGGATTTATTTTTGTGAGATTGATTTTTCAAATGGCATAAAAAAGGACACAAAAAATGAACTAGAACAAAACATAATGCTTCTTATGGTTCTATCACTATAACACAAGAAGGTTTTGAGAACAGAAAATTGTTGGCCTTTCTATAGCCTCTTATCATATTCTTCTTTCTCACCCATTATTCTTTCTTGGGTAAGATCATCCAAACCTAAGCACAATTACCACCAATAGGCATATGAATCACAACTTATATCTCTAGTCCAAATCTTTCCTCTACTATCCAGACTGAAATAATCAACTGCCTGCTTGCCATCTTTATTTAGAAGTATCAAATAGTCATTAAAATCAACATGTCCAAAATTGAACTCACAAACTCCCCTTCAAAACTTGTCTAATCTCTGTATTCTCTAATTCAATATAAGGTATCATCATATATCCGGATGCACAAGTTGGAAATCCAGAGTTCATTATTGAATCCACTTACTCCCTCAGTTACTATATCTAATCCATTACCAAGTGTTTTTAGGTTTAGCTCTTACCTATCTCGTCAATTTGCATTCTCTCCCTCAGTCCCCTACCCCCACTCATTCTACCCCCATGTCTCACCTGGATTCCCAGACTAATCTCCTAAATTACTTCCATTCATATAGTTAACCTGCTCCATCTACATTTCCAGTTTGTAACCAAAAGGATTTTTTTATCACAATGCAGATTTAATTACAGTACACTCTTTCTCTAAGTACTTCAATGGCTTCATATTGAAATTAAGATGATACAGATCAGCGTTACAGGGTATAAAAGACATGTATCATATGTATCTCACTCCAACTTCATCTTATACAGTGACCCTTATTTGTTGTCCCTCCCTGTCTTCAAGTGCATTTATTTCAGTTTCTTGAAGGAGGAACACTCTCTGTGGCCCCAGGACCTTTTCACATGCTGCTTTCTTTCCTTCTGTAAAGATTACTCTACCATCTTTATCCCTTTCATTCCTGCCCAGCCTCCAGATATCACATCAATCATTGATGCTTCAGGGAAGTCTAGCAAGGCTCTGATGTTACTGAAACTTTCCATGTGAGTTATTATTTCTACTCAGTTTCCTACTTGTAAGATTTTATAAGGACTTAAAGAGATACTGCTCTCAAAGCATTTATCATAGAGACTAGAACATAGAATCACCCACTAAAGTTAATGATTTTTTTCTTTATAAGAGGAGTTGTGGGGTTACAGAACCATCATGAATAAAATACAGGATTCCCATGTACCACCCTAATATTGACACCTTGCATTGGTTGTAACATTTGTTACAATTGATTAAATGCACTTTAATAGTTGTAGTATTAACTGTAGTTCATGGTTTAACTTGTGTTCACTGTTAGTGTAACACAGTTCCAAAATTCTTTTTCTTAAATTTTGTTCTGTTACCATATATACAATTTAACATTTCCTCTTCTAACTACATTCAGATATATATTTCAATGCTCTTAATTACTTTCACAATGTTGTGTTATCCTCACTCCATCCATTAAGAAAATATTTCCATCATTCCAGATAGAAAACCTGTACATTTTAAGCCCAAACTTCCCATGCCCAATCCCTATCCTATCCTCTGGTAAACTATATTCTAGATTCTGGCTATATTAGTTTGCTTATTCTAAGTATTTCAAATCAATGAGATAGTTCAGTATTCTATCTTTTGTGACTGACTTATTTTCACTTAACATGATTTCTTCAGGTTTCATCCATGTTGTCTCATGTATCAGGACTTCATTCCTTTTTATAGCTGTATAATATTCCATTGCGTTGCATACCATATTTTCTTTTTTCCATTAATCGGTAGTTGGACACTCGGTTTCTTCCATCTTCTGGTAATTGTGAATAATGCCACGATGATATTGAGGTGCAAAAATCTATTTGAGTCCTTGTTCTCAATTCTTTTAATACCTAATAGTAGGATTGCCAGATGATATGGTAGTTCTATCCTTAGCTTTCTGAGTGACCACCAAACAGTCTTCTACAATGACTGCACCATTTTTCATTCCCACCAGAAATAAATGAGTGTTCTTATTTCTCCACATTCTTGCCAACACTTCTAATTTTCTTTTTTTTTTTTTAAATAGCAGACTTTCTAATGCATAAGAAATGTTATATTATTGTGGTTTTGATTTGCATGGTTAATGATGCTGGGTATTTTTTCATATACTTTCTGGCCATTTGTATATCTTCTTTAGAGAGATATCTATTCAAGTCTTTTCCCATTTTTAATTGGATTATTTGTCTCAATTATTAAATTGAAGGATTTTTTATATATTCTGGACTATCAGCCCTTTATCAGATATTTTCTCCTATTGTATAGGTTCTCATTTTACTTTCATGATAAAGTTCTTTGCAGCACCAAACCGTTTAATTTTGATGAGGTCCAATTTATTGATTTTTTCTTTTGTTGCTTATGCTTTGAATGTAAAGTCTAATAAACCATTGTCTAACTCTAGGTTCTGAAGATCTTTCCCTATGTTTACTTTTAGGAGTTTGATAGTTCTAACTCTTATATTTAGGTCTTTGATCCATTTTGAGTTGATTTTTGTATATGGTGTGAGGTAGGGACCCTCCATCTTTTTTTTTCTTTTTTGAAACTGAACATTCAGTTTTCCTAGCACCATTTGTTGAAGAATTTGTTCTTTCCCAATTGCGTAGTCTCTGCCCCTTGACAAAAATCAGTTGGCCATAAATGTGAGGGTTGTTCTGAGCTACAACTATGATTTCTTTGGTCTATATGCCTGTTATTGTGTGAGTACCACACTGTTTGGTTTTGTATACGTTTTTTTTTTTTGCATTGGCAGGCACCAGGAATCAAACCCAGGTCTCCAGCATGGTAGGCGAGAACTCTGCCTGCTGAGCCACCATGGTCTGCCCTTTGTATAAGTTTTAAGATTGGGAAGTGTGACTACTCCAACTTAATTATTCTTTTTCAAGATGGCTTTAGCTATTTAGGTCCCCTTAGCCTTCCATATAAATTTGATGGTTTGACTTTTCACGTCTGCAAGAAGGTTGTTGGAATTGTTATTGGGATTGCATTCAATCTATAAATTGCTTTGGGCAGGATTGACAGCTTAATGATATTCAGTCTTCCAATCCATGACAAAGTGTCCTTCCATTTATTTAAGTCTTCTTTGATTTCTTTAACAACATTTTGTGGTTTTCTGTGTACAAATCCTTTACATCATTGGTTAGATTAATTTCAGGGTATTTAATTATTTTAGTTGATATTATGAATGAATTTTTTCCCTTGATTTCTTCTTCCAATTGTTCATTGTTTGTGTATAGAAATGCTACTAATGATTTCGGGATGTTGATCTTTTACCTTGACACTTTGCTGAATTCATTTACTACCTCTAGGAGCTTTCTTATTGGTTTTTCAGGATATTATGTATATAGGATCGTGCCATCTGCAAATAGAGAAAGTTGTACATTTTCCTTTCCAGTTCAGATGACTTTTATTTCTTTTTCTTGATAATTTCTCTGGCAAGTATAATAGTACAATGCTGAAAGACAATGGTGACAGTGAGCATCCACATCTTGTTCTTGATCTCAGAGAGAAAGCTTTTGGTCTTTCACCATTAAGTATGGTGCTTGCTGTGGGTTATTCATATACATCCTTTATCATCATTGAAGAAATTTTCTTTTCTTCCTAGTGTCCTAAGTACTTTTTATCAAGAAGTGCTTGATTTTGTCAAATGCCTTTTTTGCATCAAGTTGATTATGTGCTTTTCAATTTCCTTCAGTGTGTTAATGTGGTGTATTACATTGATTTCCTTATGCTAAACCAACCTTTCATACCATAAATAAATCCCATTTAATCATGGGGTATAACTCTTTTAATATGCTGTAGGACTCAATTTAAGAGTATTTTCTTGAGGATTTTTGCATCTATGTTCATTAGAATTATTGGTGTGAACTTTTCCTTCCTTGGGGTATCTATATCTGGCTTGGTCTTAGTATGAATTTGGGTGAATTCACAAGGGTGAATTTGGCCTTGTACAATGAATAAGAGAGTCTTCTCTCCTCTTCAGTTTTTTTGGAAGAGTTTGAGTTGAATTGGACTTAAGTCTTTCTGGAATGTTTGGTAGAATTCCCCTCTGAAGCTATCATGCCCTGGGTTTTTCTTTATTAGGGGTTTTTGTTGACTGATTCAATCTCTTTACTAGAAATTTGTTTGTTGAGATCTTATAATTCTTCATGAGTCAGTTAAGTAGTTTGTATGCTTCTAAGAACGTGTCTATTTCATTTAGTTTATTTAATTTATTGCCATACATTTTTTCATAGTATCCTCTCATAGTTCTTTTTATTTCAGTGGCATCAGTAGTAATGGTCCCCTTTTCATTTCTAATTTTTGGGATTTGTATTTTCTCTCTTTTTTCTTTGTCAGTCTAGTTAAACATTTGTCAATTTTTAAAATATTTCATAGAACTAACTTTTGGTTTTGTTGATTCTATTTTATTTTTGCTTTCGATTCCATTTATATGTTATAATCTTTATTATTTCCTTCCTTCTGCTCAATTTGGATTTAAGTTGCCCTTTTTTTCCTAGTTCTTCCAGTTTTGAAGTAAATCTCTGTTTGGAAGTCTTTCTTCTTTTTATATATAAGCATATAGAGCCAAAAAACTCCCTCACAGTACTGCCTTCACTGTTTCCCATGCATTTTGGTGCATTGTATTTCCATTTACATCCACTTGAAGATGTTTCCTAATTTTCCTTCTGATTTCCTCTTGAACCCATAGGTTAAGAGTATGTTGTTTAATTTCCACATGTGTGAATTTTCCATTTCTCCCTCTGTTATTGATTCCTAGCTTCATTCTGTCATGGTCAGGTTCATGGGTCAACTTGGCCAAGTGGTGGTACCTGTTTGTCTGGTTGGACAAGTGCTGGCTTGTCTGAGGCGATGAGGACATTTCATAGAATTAAATCATGATCATGTCAGCTGCATCCACAGCTGATTCCATTTGTAATCAGCCAAAGGGGAGTGTCTTCTGCAATGAGTGATGCTTAATCTAATCACTGGAAGCCTTTTAAGGAGGATTCAGAAGAGACAGGCTCTTCCTGCTTCAGCTGGCGAGCCTCTCCTGTCGAGTTCATCCAGACCCTCCATTGGAATCATCAGCTTCACAGCCTGCCCTGCAGATTTTGGACTGTGCATTCCCGCAGTCACGTGAGACACTTTTATAAATTTTATATTTGTGAGTGTTCCCGGCTGATTCTGTTACTCTAGAGAACCCCAACTAATACACCTACTTTTAAATTTATTTGATTTTGCATTGTAATATTTTGAGTGCCTTCAGTTTTTGATTTGGTTATACTTTTCACCTCTTTTCCTTGTGATACCATTGTGTTAAAATTTTACACCTTAAATATATGAGCCATTTTCTGATATACCTCTTTCTCCCTACCTTTTCTGTGAGTACTTGTTACCACTTATATCTTTGCACCTTGCAAGTCCAAAACCATAGATTTATCATTAGTTTCTATGCATCTGAATTTTAACACCTGTAGGAGGTAAAAAGTGTAGTTACATACCAAATAAAACACTGCAATAATACTGGCATTTATAAGTACTCAAATGGTTATTTTTACCACAAGTCTTTGTTTTTTTATACTGCTTTGAACAATTGTCAAGTTTCTTTCCCTTTGTCTGAAGAATTCCCTTTAGCATTGCTTGTAGTCAGATAGCTGTTTGCTATGTTTTAAAAGATTCCTAAATACGATACCATAGCTCTTTCTTGTAAGACAAGACTGTCTTCCCCAGTCAAAAATTCAAATAAAGTCCAAATTTTCAATAAGTTGCATTGTTACATAGGCTTTGCTTTGGAGGATCAGTCAGATGCAGGCTTTAATTGGCTTTCTGCTTGTCAAATATTTTGCTTGATCTTTTTTTTTTAAAGTTGTGCATATAACACTTGGGTTATTTTAAATCAAAATAAGATAAGCAAGTATTTTTTTAAAATGGTTTTATTCACACATCATACATGCCATCCAAAGTGTATAATCAATAGGTCTCAATATAATCACAGGGTTGTGCGTTTATCACCATAACCTTCTCGTTGCTTCAAAAAGAAAAATCCCATACTCCTTTTACCTCCCTATTATTGGCACCTAGCCTAGTACCTTTAATGAAAATTGATGAAAGAATATTACAATATTACTGTTAACTCTTGTCCAGAGTTTGCATTAGTTGTATTTTTCTCATGTACTACCCTATTATTAACACCCTGTAACAGTGACATACAATTGTTCTAGTTCCTGTAAGAATATTCTTATTTTCATCCTATTAACCGTCATTTTCCACAACAAGGCTCACAATGTTATTCAGTCCCATGTTCTATCCTCTAGCTTTTCTTCTGCTGAAATACACGACCCCATACTTCCCCTTTCAACCATAATCACACCTGTAACTTAGCACTGTTCATTACACTTACAGTGATGTGGTACCATCACCTCTCTGCATTTCCAAAACATTTACAATCAATCTCACTGAAATTTTTGTACAAATTAAGCACCACCTCCCCATTTTTACTTGGCTTTTTCTCTATTTCTTTGACTCTGGACCTTTGAATATTTCTCTAGTCTGTTTCCATTATATACTCTTTAGTTTAATGGTTTTTCCTTCTTTTCTCCTTTTTCTTCTCCTTCTTCCTCCTCTTCCCCTTCCTCTTCCTCTTCTATTTCCTCCTTCCTTTTCATCTTCATGTGTTGTAAAAACCATGTGAGAGTATTTCCCAGCGCCTTCTGATATAGGAATGAATTCTAGATTGGGTATGAATTATATAAAAATAGATCATACATTACACATAAAAATTTATGCCATGTTTTTTTACATAAAATATCATTAAATATTTCTTTTGGTTCTTTGTTGTATTTTATTGTTTTTCCTGCTTAGCCCTTTAAAATGTAGAAGATTTGATATAGTCAGACATGAGATTATGCAATTATCATGATTAATAATAATTCATTCTTATGTATGAAAAGGTGGCTTCACCTGAGATTTGTTGATTAATTAGATAAAGGCAGTCTTTCATGGCTTGTTATTCAATTAGAAGAGATCATTATTATAGATATGCTGTACGCTTGAAGGTAACTGTATTGATACGTACAATCATGATAATTCCTACATCATTATCATTTGTCTACTTTAAAACGAATATGTGAAACATAAGTGTTACTGAAAATATGGAAATGAGTAATTGTTAAACAATATTATCTCATTTAGTTATATTGTCAGCCACTTTTAAGATACATGTGAGTATAGAAACAATGTCAGTTATGATATTGATCAAGATTATTTGACAACTGGCTTGATCCATACAAAAGTTGCTGTACCATGATAGTACTTTTGTTTTAAATAATAGAGTAAGAAATACCAGCTGTTTATTCCATATTTGCTCTTGTGGTTAAGGTAAGATCTAAGGTGACAAAATGTCTTTTATTGGATATAAAACTTACCCAAATTAACATTCCCCACCTCTGAGTGACCAGCTGTACCACTTTCCACCCAATTTCTATAACTATATTTAAAATAAATCTTTGACTAATGAAGACTTCCAATGGTGATACACATTTATTTGACTATGGACCCTTAAGTGAATGCAGAATCTCTTGCAAAGATAATGTCTGCTGTTCAGTGTTGGGGTTAAAATTTCTTACCATGATTTGAAGTGGATTAATTGATGATACATTTTGTAGTTTCTAAGAAGGAGTTCAGCCAGAATTTTGTCAGTGATGGAGAGCAGGAAACTGCTATCATCATTGCTGTCGTCAGCTTTCCAGCTTTAATGTGATAAAATATATATTACAACATTGCTTCCAATCTGTCACAACAACTCAGAGAATTGTAAATTGGATCTCACCTTGGTGTTCCAACTTTCATCTCAGTTTTTCACGTATATGGAACAAGACCTTGCCAGTGGAATATTGTACTTAAGTACAGAAAACTGTCACTACCTCTGTAATTTATAGGTGTTAAAGCATTATATAATGTGCCTGATTTCACAGTAGGAAGTTTATATACCTGGATGGAGCAGATCCACATTCTGTACTTGCACAAAGGTTATAAAAGTTGGGTAGGAAAAAAAATGTTGCATAGAGACAAATATTATTTTGATACATAAATATCATGTGACTTTCTCAGGAGAAATTGCACACTCAGATATTCAGGACCAATTCTTATGATCAAATACTCTTTAGAATAGATTGTATATTTTAGGTACTTGTTCTATTAATATGATTCCTTGTATTCTCAATGGAAAAGTTTAGCTTGTTGTAAATACCACCTCCCTTAGTGTTTGAAAAAAAAAATATTGCCTATAGTTTCACTCTTTAAAAATTTTAATCTTTTCAAAGTAATGAGATTGAAAGGCAGGAGTAAGAACACTGAGGAATCAAACAACAGTATAGAAAAGTATTAAAATGACTTTTGAGCAGGACATTCACTTAAGTAGAAATAAAAGGGGTTCTACTGTTTTAAATGAAGGAACGAGACCTACAACAATGCTTGCTTTCATCTGAAGTTCCCAGTACACATTTAAACATATAATAAATGTGAGTAAAAAGCATAATTGTAAAAATTCTACTACAATATCAATTTCTAATTTTCAATGATGAAATAAAGTAAAAAAGAAGTTTCCCTCTTTATTATTGAACAGATGAATTATGTTATAAATAAAATGGAAAATACTATTCAGTAGTAGTGCTATTTTCTACCTTCACCCCCCCCAAACACACACCCGCAGGCAAAATTACATAAACTTCCCATCCCAGAAAAGAAAATAAGCTTACTCTGCCTTTTCTTAAATTAAACTGATTTATTTAGAAATATTTGGGCCACAAACTCATCTCTGGAATGTTAAACTTAAAATATTATAATTCCTTTCAAAATTCTTTAAAGAAACCTTGTAGGTTTATACAAGGCTTCTTATTTCTACTAAGTATGGAACTGCTTTCTTTCACCTAGTATCATCCCACCTGCAGAAGATAACTTTTAAACTCTCCCACAGGATCCAGTCTCACCATGTGGCTTTCAGACCCTCTCGTCCCTGCCCCTTCCACCCCTGGTGAGTTTTAGCTGGCTATATTTCCCCGCCTTTCTTGCAGTCAGGTTTGTCTATATGACTAAGTTCTTGCCAATGAGATATAAGTAGAAGTGGAGTGTGCAATTTCTTTATCATTCTCAAATTAAACACAGTTTGCTCGTCCAAACTTTCCATTTCTACTGGATGAGAAGCACGAATGCAGAACCATGATTGCAGAAGCAGCCTTAGACCTATAGATAAAGCCACTTTTTATCTATAGCTGATTGGCCCACAAGCAGAGCCCACCAGCCAGAGCCTTCCTGCCTACATTTAGATTCTATAGTGCTAGAGGAACAAACTTCCAGTTTGTTTATCACAACTGTAATCTTAAGTTTCTTTCTCATAGTATTTGAATGTAGAACCCAATAATTTATACTGTGCTAAAGTATAAGCTTAGGATAAGAGTGTTCTTGAGCCCTAAATTATCAATGCATAGAATCTACAGTGTATGTAGTGATACCAAGTTATTCTAAATAAGAATGCAAAACAAAAGCATTTTTTTCTCTTTGTTTATTTTTTTTCAGAAAACTTCTCAGTGGCCTATACTCTGGATATTCATTTCACAGGGATTATTGTGTAGCCAAAGTAAATGGTACTTCTTGAGAATAATCATATGTCTATATACTGTTGTGGGGAGGCGTAAGCAACACACACTATAAACCTCCGTGTGAAAGCATATTGCATTTAAGCTAAATATTAGGATTGGATTGTCTGCAGCATTAAATAGCCATATTTTGGTGCCTCTGTATCCTTCATATCTGGTTCCCAAAGTGTAGTCCCCAATCGAGCAGACCCAGCATCACCTGGGAGCATGCCTACATTGCAACCCAGACCTATTGAATTAGAAAGTGCAGTTCAACAGTCCTTCCAAGTGAGTCTGGTGCATAATCAAGTTTGAGAACAATGGCTCTGTATCAACAAGCTGGCAGGTTAAGTAGAATCAGCAGACATAATAGAAGGAATTTATAGAAATTGTTTTGATAAAAAATCATGATTTAAATGTGTGTTATAAAATATAATCCTAACTTGAGTTATCTTGGCTTTTGATACTCAGTTGATCTTTTTCCATTTTACCAGGATAATGGATGGGTTTTTTGTCGTTGCTAGGAAACATCGCATATTGTTTCAGGTTGAAATCGTCAACATTCTTAAATACCGCTATTATGCTTAACCAAGTATTTGATCAACATTTCCTCTGTTCTTTCTAAAAATAAAGAGTGCTCTTAAAATTCCACCAAGCTCCATTAAACATTGGAAAATACATTGATAATTCATATTTCCATATTCTTGTATTTGTGCGATTGTCCTTGTAGTGCTTCATAATATTCAGAAATATTAATAATAACTTAAATATGTATGGTATTTTACCTTACACACATTTTATGTTTATGGCTCAATATATTAGCTCTGTCTTTCATATAAGAGCAATCAGAAGTTGAGAGAAGCTGAAATTTACCTAAAATTACAAACCTCTTAGGTGGGATAGTTTGGGTTATTATTAAAGACTTTCAAATCCAAATATAAAATATAGAATTTGCAAGAAAATAATAATAAAAGTACAAGTCCTGTCTCCAAAATGTTATCAATCCTGTAATTGGTGTGGCAAAAAAAGCAGTTTATTATAAGGCAAAGAACAGCTTGGCCTTTGCTTGATCTACTGCCTCTTTACATCTCTCACAACGAGCTTCAAACCAGCTGAATGATCTTGGGCAATTAACTCCTGTGAATTTCTGAATTTGTAGAATGAAACGGTATTGGATATTGTACTTTCCAATGGCAGCATAATATTCATTCCTGGTTTATAATATGTGCCTGGGATGCAACAAGCCAGAGGATAAAAGGAAATTTCATTTCATAGTTGGTGCATTCATTTGTTTCCTTGCTAATTAATTGTCTAGTTTCTCCACTAAAATATACATTCCATGGAGATAGGGATTTTTGTTTTGTTCATGCCTGTGAACCTGCTTCTAAAATAGTATCTGCTGTATAGTAAGGGTTTAATAAATATATACTGTAAAACCTGCTCTGGCCTGCCCTTCCTCCTTTTCTATTGTGTGCAGATGTTTCGGTTTATTTCCATTCTTCAGCCCCAGGCTAGGCCTGACCATACTTTAAACCTAAAACTGCTAACAAGCAGTTACAGCTGCTAAATCAGGATGATAACCCCCCCCCCAGGGTTGTATAAATACCTCACCCGGCCATCAGCGCTTTATCTTGCTTCCCTGATGTAAAGTGGGGTGTGCAAAGCTGTTGTCAGTGGGCCCCCAACGCAAACAGCCTCCTGGGAGACCATCCGCTATAGGATTTCTTTGCCTGTTTTTTTGGACTTTGTGTTGTGTAATAAAAAAAAAAAAAAAAGGGGGGGGGCATTTGCTGAAAGTATTGTTATGCCTAAACATGTGTTCACATGACGTGCCATATAGCAACTCATTCCACGCTTATTAGAAAAGAGCCCATTGAATTTATTGGGATTTTAGGAGCGTTTAGCAGGAGAAAGAGAACTATTTTTAGGGCAACTGCAAAAGATTAGAGAGCAAGAAGTCATTTCAGAAATTTATTTATGTGATGTGACTAAGATGCCCATTTGGCATTCTCTGAGAGAGACTGGTGAAAATTTAGATTGCTTTTCCATTATATTGAATGATAGAAAGACACTTCTTTGAACGTAACTATTTCACGATTGGTATCAAGGTGAGAGAGAACCCATTCTTACTTTCATTCCTTAAATCACTAATAAGATAAAAACAACTATGTTTTGCAGTAGAATGCCAAATTGTCATGAAAACTTAGGCTGTATTATGGTATTTTAAAGGACTCTCCTGCTGCAGCTGCCTTTGATTATGCCCTCCAACTCCTTATTGATTAAGGCCATGCTCTTCTGCCCCTGGGAACACCTGGTGGAAACAGGTAAGAGGCAATGGTCCAGAGACTTAGCACTTAAGATACCTTTCAGTTCCTCATATTCCTTAGAACATCTTTCAATGAAGTGAAATTACTGCTGGAAACATAACTGATATCAACCCCTCAATACACATACACATCATAAGTGAAATCAGAATAAAAATGCTGTCTTCTAGGAGAGATGGGATTATGACTTGTTTCCATCAAATTTCCAAATGTGACTATTCCCATCTCTCTAGAAACATAGAGTAGCCCGTTGGAGGGAGCAGATGTGACCTCAGAGGACACACAATCCTCTCGTGTCCGATTGTATCTGCAGATGTGACCTCAGCTATTCAGCCTCTGGCTTAGTGGCAAGTTGTTCATCTTATTTTGTAGGTTACTTTTCCCATGTTTCACTTCTATGAAGAACTGACTTTCCGTATCTGATTTCTCTCTCCTTGTTAGGAATATATTGGCACTAATGAACCCCTAGTGACCCAACTGAATTAAGTCTGCCTCTTGCTTGCGCCGCCATTCTAATAACTGTGAAAACATTCCCTTCTTCATTTGCCTGGGAGTTGTTTACTTTGGGTTATCCCTGAATTCACAAAGAAAGAGTAGGGAGGTACTAGTTTTCTGTTTTAACTGTTAATTAAGGGTAGCATTACAACAGAAGACTAATTGAACAAGCCTGGCTCCATTATCTATGCATAGAAAAATGAAAGACTATTAAAATAACTGATACCAATATTGTCAGGGTTGGTTTTTTTTTTTTTTTTTCCCTCTTTCCCCCAGAAGCCCATTTTGGATAGAGAATTTGAATCTCTACAGTCTCTCTTGAAGAGACTGCTAAGCAATGTTAAAAAGTGCTCTTTACAAAGAGTAGGGATTTTGGTTCTGGGTCAAATAGCAAGAGAAGAGAAGGAAGACGGTAGATGAGGCTACCAAGCTAAAGTGTAGGAACTTGAAACCATGGGAAATGTTGGCTAATGAGAAATTCAAATCGGTGTGGCCGAAACATCTGTTAGAACTGAGAAGCTGAACATGTTAGTTTATCGTGCTCATGCAATGTAAATATCACTTGTCCAAATCTTAATAAAGTATGACAGACAAGTTCTTTGTGTGATTTGGAGGAAACCAAGGGAAAAGGGCTTGTGTGTCAGGGATTCTCAGCATGTGTGCCTGGACTAGCAGCATTAGGGTCACTGGGAATTGTTAAAGCAAGTGATCGGGCCCTAACCCAGACCTACTGAATCCAGCTCTAGAGGTAGGGACTGGGCAGTCAGTGTTTTAAGGAGCCTGCCAATGATGACGATGCACACTGAAATTTTGAGAACTGTTTTATTTAGCATCTGCTAATAAAATGGAGCAATGAGAAGACAGCTGTAGGAGAGGAAGTACTGATGACATCTAGATGTGTCAAGCTCTCCAAGAATTGTCTGGTTCTTGGAAAAGACAATGGGTACCTTGTTATGTGGTAAGTCTTAAACCGACCATTTTATATTGTAAAAGAGAGTAGCCTCCTGGGTTCACTTTTCAAGACTACTGGCTCATATACTCTACATAACCTCCATTAGTGTGAAAATGCCTGATAACACTGTCATCAACAAGACACATTTGAGATGGTCTATTATGTCTCATGTATTTTCCCTAATCTGGAAATATTTAAGTTGATTCTCTATGTGAAGGTCCACAACTGTCCCCACCTGTGCAAATAAGACATTGCTTTTAAGTGCTGTTAAAACTGCCTTAAAGATTTTGGATTACCTATTTAGACAAGATCCTTAAAATATAGAATGTTTCTCTAATATTTCATCTCTGTATATAAGTCAAGTATTAAAACACTACAAAAACATCTTCCTCTGAAGCTATTGGAATGTATAAATGTTCAATTAAATAGATTAAAATGGATTATGAAAAGATTCATGACTGCTCAAATTTTCATGTAAAATATTAAAATGTATATTTGTTATCAATTGTTTGAAAGGTCCAGAAGGCTTAAAAAGATCTATTGATAGGCAGTTCTAAATTCTCTGGCATATAAACCACATACCCCTGTGTACTGTTTTGACTTCTTTATACTGCACTAAGAATTTGACAATTTGAAACAATTTGAATGCAGAATTATGTGTTCTCTTTTTCCCCAAACTTTTGCTGTCACCAGTCCAGTAATCAGATCACACCCCCACACCCTACGATAGCAGTTTTTAAAGTAGTTTAACTTTAAGCCTTTGCAAAAAATCTCAACTAAGTTACCATAGAAAAGTTTCCTTTTCAGTTTGTCATGTTTAATTACATCATGTAATTAAAAAGTTTATTAAGGTGTGGAGAACTTGCAACAATCTCCTGGTAGGCATTCAATTCAAATGATTAGCAGAGTTGGGTGGGCATCCTAGAGAGCAGCCTTCTCCATGCGACTGTCAAGTTATACTGACTATGCCTGTGCCCGGAAGAAGGAATGGAGAGCCTCAGTGTAACGAGTAAGCAAATGGGTTAAAAGTGCTTTTTCTATATTGGTATTTCCATAACTTAAAACCTAGTAGGTGTTTTAAAAGACTCTAAGTCAGGATTCTTACTCCTAGATTGTATCTGGATTAAACTAATCAGGTTTTAAACAAATGCATTTTAATTATTTTCCATTGTAACTTCCTTTGGAATCATACTGAGGCTGTGACTTTAATATGGAAAAATCATTGTTGGAATGGGTTGAGAATCTTCTGAGAAATATGTGCTCAACTAGGCTTCCAAATGTGCTGTAAGATCTATCATTTGATTTTTCTGACTAGACAGGAAGCATAAAGTCCAGCATCGATATGTTTGTGCTATTTTTTTTTTTAAGTGCTTAAGACCCAATCTGGCAACATAGGCACTGAATAACTTAGATAAGCAAAGAAGAACCAATGTTGTGATATCTCTTTGGTTTTCCTCCCTCTTTTTACATTCAATCTTACCTTTTAACATTCTTTGTCTCCCAATTACAGAATAATCATTCCACCCTGTTCTTAATAGGAAAAGCAGAGGTCATACCTTGGCTTCTAGAATAGGAATAGAAAAATTATACTTTTCATGAGCATCAATTTATAACACATCTAATGCTGAGCTTTGCAAACTATAAGGAGCAACTCTTATTTAGATGTGCTTTTTGGAGGAGTAATGTGTTCTGTTAGGTAACTGCAATATTTAGACTAGAGTTAAAATAGAGTACATATATGGTAAATGGAATCTTTAGCATATAGATTCATAAGCAATTTATAAAATGCCAAATATCAATCTATAATAGCTGCCAAAATATCTTGTTTCTGAATCCTAGACACAATTTTTCTTGTGGAGTGATGAGATTCACAGAAAGGTGTCTAAGTTTGATTTTTTTTAAAGATTGATCTTGAAGCATTAAAGTCTAGCAAATACCAAGAATGATCAGGTAAAGTGATATCACTTCAGTTTTCATCCTTCCTGGCTTCGTGTGTTCGTAGAATTCACAAGTAGAATGCATATGTGGTTATCGGTTTCTACATCACAAACTCCCTCAGTAACGCTACATTAAATTTTCTGTAAATTTAATGTGACTGAACTGAATTTCTAAGTTTGGGTACCGCCTAACACCTTAAAATTTGAGGACTATTTTGAAATACTACTGGTAACTGAACTACCGGCAAAGTGATCATATGTACTGAAATTTTGTTCCATGTATAATCTGGTGAGCTAGAATTTGAAAGACTCCCTAACAGGCCTTGTAAATAGGCATATGTTCTGGGAGGAAGGATCCAAAGGTGGGATGTTAAGGGTGTTTGCCTTCTTACTACAAAAGATGCGACATGGAAATTTGGACATCCTTTCTGCCTCAACACTTCGTTATTCAATGATATCTCTATATAGCTTCTGGGGTTAGGGATGGCTAAGTAAGTTGCCAAGCCCCAAAACTTGAGACCTCTCTTGAAAAAGCAGAAACATGCTTTCTATTATATTTCTCAAACAGAAAGCTCTTGCCTTTGAAAATGTCATCACTTAAAAACATAACAGGGATAAGGATGGTACATGTGTAACAATGAACTTAAATTGCAAAAAATTGTTACAACTTTACGTAGTACAATAAATGACTAACTTTTCTGTTAATCTTCTGCAAATTCATCTATTAGGTTAAGATTTATACTTCTAGAAAATTCACTTTCAATCAATATAATTCAAAATGTCAGTAATTCTGGGCAAATACAAGATTATGTTTTTAACTTGTAATTTTGAGAAAGATCTTTGCTGATACAACTCTTCTTGGATAAAAATGTTAGTCTGACAACACTGGGGTACATTTCTGATAAACTATTTTGAAATAGCTCTAAATGCTCTAAAAATTATTGCACAACAATCCTGCTAAAAAGTCTTAACTCTTCATACAAATCGGTTTGGTATATGTCAATGTAATTTAATGTAAATATACAATGGCATAGTAGTAGTTCCTCTATTTCCTGTAACAACTACAGAAACTCAAACATATAAATATGTTATACAAGAAACCCAAAGTGGATTTATAATTTGAGTAACTCAAGACAATTATGTATCAACTTATTCAATTACAAAAAGTAGTTTAAAATTAGTTCATTCAAAGCTTCATGTGAAAATAAGTGTTCTTCTGCTAAATGTGGCATGTTTCGACTTGACTTCTATTTCTAAGCCTGTGGATATTTGCTTTGAGATGTTATTCTGAAATGCTTTTTTGCAATGTCTTTTTTTTCAATAATTTGATGACGTTTACTGCCTGAGTGTAAGCACTTTCTCCCTTGACACCAAGGAGAATTGTTATTTATGCCGATGCTGTCAGCTGTCGGAAGTTCGGCAAGTCTGCTGCCTCCTACAGCTGTCCTCATGGTGGGCATGCGGAACTGGGCCTGGGCTGGATTCCCATGGCATGTCAGACTGCCCCTGGGTATGTGTATGCCAGTCGGCGAGATCCAGTGCTTGGTGCACATGCCATCTACTGCCCTCTGTGCCATGGGCCCAAATCCACATGTGTGCTGCTGCCTAGCATATTGTAATGAATTGAAAGTGGGAAATAGAGCCGCTATATCATGATGCCTCAGCATGGCAGATCCTGTCCTCAGGTCCCTCAGGAACTACCAGTGTACTTGGCTTAAAAAAGAATGGCCTCTTTCTCTCTTTCCTGTATCCTGACTGGGTTCACACCCCCTAAAGTTAGCTACAAGCTCCCTAATCCCTACTCTTGTTTGACCAACGATCAAATACGATCTTGATATTTCCCTGTGTCACCATGTTCTAGAAACTATGAGTACTAGAACTTCACTTGGATACATCTCTGGTGTCCTCTGGCTTTGCTGCACAGAGCGATCCTTCTAGAGATCCCTTCAAATTGTTGCTTCTCCTAGCATGTGTGCTCCATTGTCTCATCTGACTTTGTTTATGAAACAAGTTCAAAGATAAAATTAAGAATTTCCAGATGGGGACAGCAGAATACTAAACCAAGTATGGGGCCCTTCATAACAGCAGAACCCTGTTGTGAATCCAAGAAACCAGCCCTTCTGGAAAAAATACTTCAGGAACTCAAATTTGATTGTTGCTCCCCTGTTTAAAACGCTTACATTGCTCATCTTTATTCTTAGAATGACATCAGAACTCATGCAATGTCATCTTATGACTTTGTCTAAACCTACCTTTCAGCTTTTTTGGGGCACTATTATTATTATGAGAAATAATATAAGCAAAACAATAAATCTCAAAGCACACCACAACAATTAATTGAAGAACAGATTTCAGAGTTAGTATGGGTTGCAGTTCAGGTCCACTATTTTAGGTTTGCCTTCTGGCTGCTCTAAGATTCTAGAGACTAAAAGAAATCTCACTATAATGATTCAGGAATCATACTTATTTGTTAAATCCTATCTTCTCTTTTATAACCCTACCTTCTCCTTTGAGCTTAAGTATCTATTGATATATATAACATTCACATACCATGTAACCATCCAAAGTATACAGTCAATGGTTCGCAGTATATATATAGCTATACATTTATCATCACAATTGACTTTTTTTCTTTGTTGTGAAAAATAACATATATACAAAATAAATTTCAAAGCACCTGGTGAAAATTTGTAGAACAGATTTCAGAGTTTGGTATGGGTTACAACTCTGCAATTTTATGTTTTTATTACTACCTACTGTAAGATACTGGAGGCTAAAAGAAATATCCATATAATGATTTAGCACTCACACTTATTTGTTAAACTTGACCTTCTCTATATAATTCCACCATCACCTTTGATCTTTCATTCACTCTTTAGGGGTATTTGGGCTATGCCCATTCTAACTTTTGCATGTTGGGGGGGGGGCGGGGGTTGTCAATAATATGGGATGGGGGGATGGAATTAGTCATTGTTCTAAAGGAGGCTGGCCCCTCTGTATTTCAGGACTTATCTGGTCCAGAGACCCATCTGGATGTTGTAGGTTTTGGAAATTTACCCTAGTTTATGGAACCTTTGGAGAATCTCCTATAACACCCTAGATTTTCTTTAGGGTTTCTTTTGGTTGGGGGTTGGCAGGTTATGATTGGTAGCAATGTCTAACTGAAATGTGTGTAAGAGTAACCTCCAGAATAGCCTCTCAAATCTATTTGAACTCTCTCAGCCACTGATACCTTATTTCTTATACTTCTTTTCCCCCTTTTGGTCAGAATGGCATTGTTGATCCCATGGTGGCAGGGCTAGACTCATCCCTGGGAGTCATCTCCCATGCCACCAGGGAGACTTTCACCCCTGGATGTCATGTCCCACATAGGGGGGAGGGCAATGGTTTCACTGCCAGAGTTGGGCTGAGAGAGAGAGAGAGAGGTCACAACTGAGCAACAAAAGAGGTCCTCTGGAGTTGACATAGGTAGGCTAAGCTTCTCTGCTACATGAATAAGCTTCATAAAAGTGAACCTCAAGATCAAGGGCTTGGTCTATTGATTTGGGTGTCCCTAATGTTTGACACAGTGTGAGGGGTTTCCCTGGTGGTAAAGTTTAATAGTTCTATAACTTTTCTCCCATTCCTCAAAGGACTTTGCCAATATTTTTTGATTATCTATTTAATATATTCTGGGATATGTCCAGGCATTATATTAAGTGGTACAGGATTAAAGGCTCTCATTCTTATTCTGGGCTTCCTGTGTTTGTTTTGTTTAAATGATCTATCCAGGCAGGTTGAGTTAGATTATATCTATAGAAAATTTAGGTTCTGGACAAAATAAACCTTTCCTCCTTTGGTCTCAAAGAATAGATGATGTTCTAAAATATAGACATTTTCTTTACCCCCTATTCTGAATTGCCTTAATCCCGACCCAATAGGCTTCACTCTTATTCCTAAATACCAGATTATGCATCTATAAAATAGCCTCTCAAAATCCAGAAATCACAATTACCACTTCGGACTAAATGTAGCTTCTATATAAGAGCTTACCATCTAGGTGCCTGTTTTCTTATACGTATCTTCTAAATGAGACTATATGATATTTGCTCTTTTGTTTCTGGCTTATTTTGCCTCACCAAATGTCCCACAGGTTTGTTTACAGTGTTGCTTGTCTCACGACTTAGTTCCTTCTAAGTCGTGAGGGTGCATCCTTCAGCCCCCTCCATTCATCGGGCATCATGTATAATGTTCAAAGTTAACAGTCCATCAATACTCTCAATTTTAGATAATTTCATTGTTCCGTTTGGTCATTATTTACACCCCTTCCTCAGCCACTCTCACTTTTGACATGATCCCTGGGCTTACTGTCTACCACCGTACTTAACCTTTACTCATTTTCTCTCTATTTTCCTTCCTTCATTTGGCTAACATCTATTTACACAGATTGTAGTTTCTAAAGTCACTTCATTGGGGAAAGCCTTTCTTAACTTTGCATACACATCCTTTTCTCTGCATTCAAAGGATATTACAAGTCAATTACAGTTGCATGCCTTTTACCCACCAGATGGCAATTTTCCTGAGGGTAGTAAATATAATGTTCACTCTTTTCCCAAGACCTAGTTCAATGTCTAGTACATAGTTGGGGCATCATAAATATGATACATGGAGGCCTCTGTTACTGGGGAAAGATTTTTGCTCTTAATGAGCCAGTGATGAATCAGGAGTATAGAGCTCATCTAATACAATTGCACTGCCCCACTTCCCTGTCTAGTGAGAGGACAGTATTTGACACTTTGGAATAGGTGTCTTAAGGAATCTGTTGGGGTTTTTTGTTGTTGTTTTTTTGTTTCATTTTGTTTTTTGTCTTCAGCTTTCTGAAGTAGGAACGAGACACAACTGACGAGCTTTAGAAAGGTACCTGATCATGATTTTTTTTACTCTTGGGTAAGACAAATGTTGGGTAGCTTTACCATTTCACAGAAAGACTAAATGATTGGAATTTTAAGGTTAGTGAAAGTGCTGGGAAGAAAGTAATGTGATGACACTGGTACTGGTTACTTCCATGGTGAAGAGTGGCACTGGTTCAGAACATTGCCCTGAGAAGCACACAGTTGGAGTTTGCATTTGGCCTTGTAAGTAAAAGTCAAGGTCCTCAACTACAGCTGACGGTGTGAAGAATCCAGCAGCCAGGAGAAATGTCAGAGATGTGAAATTCAATTTTGGGGTTTTGAAAATTGACAATTCCTTGTACAAGAAATCTGGGGATAGAATTCTCCTTTGCTTTAAAGCATTCAGATTTTCTTGGATTAGCTTGGCCTACTTCAGCTTTTTAAAGGCAACAGGTGCATTACTAATCGATTAAAAAAAATTAATACAACATACTTTAAAAGTTGCTGGCCAGGTTCCATAGCCACTATAATTTGTGACAAATGCATATGATGAATTTTAGGTATGTGATATTCCATAAGTATTTTAAAAATCATCTTTACTTTATAAACTTTTGTTGGTCTCATTATCACACTTATTGCCACACTTTTCGTGGAAATACTTTCCAAAACAAAATATTTTTTTTTGAAAAGGCTTTGACTTTGCTTAGATGTTTTTAAGTTTATCTTTCTTTTATGCCTGCTACTCAAGACTAAAATACTAGAGACCAAAGGCCTTGATTTTTGACCCCATCTTTCTATGATTAAAATTAAAAGGATAGGGCAGGCTGTGGTGGCTCAGTGGCAGAGTTCCTGCCTGCCATGCTGGCGACCCAGGTTTGATTCCTGGTGTCTGCTCATGGGGAGGTAGAGGGGATTAAAATGATAGCTTGCAGAAGATCACCTTTTCACACATTGTTTGTTTTTGACCTCCTTCCATCAGTGTTTCTGCTCTGTCCTTAGCTTTACATAAGCCTCTGAGAGAGTTATGAGTTCCTATTGAGTATTTCCTTAAACACAGTATGAATCTGGAACTGGACCAGAAGGATCTCTGTTTCATAGGCCTATGTGCTCCTACAAAGTGATGAGAGAGTGATTATCAAATGAAGCCAGTTAAGCAAGAAAAAATTGCATTATCTACAGTTCTCTTTTTAGTTGAAAGCACAAATTTATGTAGTTAGGATCTTCTGATTGGCATGATTCACTTTCTCTTCCCTGAGTTCTATTGTCTGTATAGAAATTGTACTAGTCTCTTAGTTGCCCAAATTTGATTTTCCCTGTATATTTAGAAGAATCACCTATAGCTACACTAGTCTGGTAATTTAATTCATGAGCTGGCTTGGACTTTTTAGGATATGGCATTTGGAGCCAAGTCCTACTCTTGTTTTTTCAATGTTGCTATATTGTTAACTTAATTTTACCGATATCAGCTCCTACTCTTATGTAATAATGGAGCCCTGCTCATCTGACTTGGTCAATGAATTACGTGTTTGCTGCCAGAGCCATGGCCTTTCTCTCCATTGGACAAAGGATTCATGATAAATTGGTCTCCATGAGAGCACTTTAAAACTTTGGAAAGAATATCGCTATGTACTTCTATGTAGATCATAGGATTGAGAAGCACTTCAGTTTTAGTCACTGTCTGTCACTTTTTTACCTCGGGCAGTCCATGTTTATAATTGACTATCATAATGTGTCCCCATCTACTCTTTCATTTTCCCAGTTTGAATAATTATGTGGTCATTCTACTCAGAGATCATCTTCTCCTGTCTCCCACAACACAGGAATCTCTTCTATTATATCACTGAGAAGTAGTAAACTTTACTTGAATCTCTAGATATAGAAACCACTACTGCATAGAGCAGCTGTCTATCCTTATTTAACTCCTTTTGCAATTATTTTTTATATTGAGCTTATCTATGTAATGGTCATTAGATTTAGTTTCAAAGATTAAAGGCATGGATGGAAAATTGTGATATCTTTGAGTCCAATTATTTAATTTGGGTAATAGTAAATACATTTGGAAAGTTGCAAAGCATGCTGTTTTAGAAATTTTGAGCTATATTCTTTAAACTTGAAAATCTAACTTCTGTATTTGATATCTGAAATTAGAACTTGGAATGAAATTCCTGTCATGATTCTCCAAGAACTTGGAATATTTCAGTAAGCAATTTTCAAATAATCTCAACTTTACATCTCAACTGTTTATTCACTACATTATAAAAAATACATTGAAGCTATTTAGTATTCACTTGAATTTAACAATAATTTGTTTTGGCCATATCTATAGGCTGCAATATTTATGGGGTTCTTAAACCATATCTAGAAATACACCAGCAAATATATGATCCATAAAATGTAATACTCAATGCCAAAATTCCATCATTATCAAGAACAAAGAAACTGAAGTACCATCAATGTTTCCAAATAATTGAAAGATTTCCAAATATTCTTGATGAAACTATTGCCAAGCCTGTTCACTTAAAGAGAAAAAATACATGCAAGCATTATTTTAAGAGGTTGTGTTCTAAGTTAGTATTTCCTATAGTATGAAAGATTTTAAGAAGTTTATATTTCTATTGAATTACACTGTGTGTTATAAATTTCCAAATTTAAGTGCCAGTCTCACTATATATAACTTTTTTTTTGAATGGTGTTTCATTATAACATATAGGGTGGCTTTTTGTGCCAAGTTCTGAAAGGGTGATCTCTCTTCCATTGACCACAATGAGTTCTTTTTAACATTAAAGTTTTGGCCACTTTCCTAGACTTAAAATTTTAACAATCTGATTATCCTCCAATCTTTCAACAATGGTGGGCCCATACTTGGTCTTTCCATTTTCTAGTTAACATATTTACCTTGGAATTTAATATGTTAAGACTGGGTAGTAACTACCAACAAGTCTCTGTCATATAAAGTACAATCATCATCTCTTTGAGAAACAAATTTAATACTTATTTTTATTTAGTGTGGTCAAACAAATTGATACTTTAATACAACATGTCTTTCAAGTGTGTGCTTTTAATTGGCACTTTAAATTAATGGATTTATTAAATTAAAATAGTCTGGAATAGAAAATTCAGACACATGGTAAAGATGCCTGCAGGGGTTCTACTTTGTACTATGTATGAGTTTCTTTAGACATTCTCTTATTCTCCTCTCTCGTTACCACTTGTTCTAGTTTGCTAGCTGCCAGAATGCAATATTCCAGAAATAGAATGGCTTTTAAGAAGGGGAATTTAAGGATGGGCCATGGTGGCTCAGTGGCAGAGTTCTAGCCTGCCATGCTGGAAACTCGGGTTCGCTTCCCGGTGCCTGCCATGTAAAAAAAAAAAAAAAAAAAAAAAAGGGGGGGGGCGGATTTAATAAGTTGTTCATAAGTTGTTAGTTTATAGTTCTATGGCCGAGAAAATGTCCAAGTTAAAGCAAGTCTATAAAAATGTCCAGTCTAAGGCAACCAGGGAAAAATACCTTGGTTCAATAAGGCCAGTAAAGTTCTCTCTCTGCTGGAAAGGCACATGGCGAACATGGCGACATCTACTAGCTTCCTCTCCAGGCCTCTTTCTTCCAGAAGTTCCCGGGCAGTGTTCTCTTTCATCTCCAAAGGTCACTGGCTGGTGGACTCTGGTTCTCTCATCATTCTGCCGTGGTTCTGCGGTTCTCTCCTCATTCTCAAAAAGGAGCTCTCTCCAAATTGTCTCCTCTTTTATAGGATTCCAGTAAACTAATCAAGACCTATGTAGAATGGATAGAGACACATCTCCTTCTAATCAAGTTTAATCCCCACAGTTGATTGAGTCACAGCTCCATGGAGATAACCTAATTAAGTTTCCAACCTATTTACAACATGGAATTAGGAGTAAAACATGGCTTTTCTAGGGTACATAAATCCTTTCAAACTGGTGCACCATTTTATTAATTTTTGTACCTGCAAAGGTCAGAGGATAGCAGTATCATTTTAAATAGTTAAATTCTGAGCTGAAGCAGCCTTGAGGATATCTAATCACAACATACATTTTCTTATAAAGAAGTTTTGAGTTTTAAACCCATTTATGGCTACCCTAAAGGGAAAACAATATCCATTCCTATCTCTAGTCAACATTTACATCCCCAGTGCATCCTCTCTATTCTTTAGTGTAGGCATCCAAGTAACTGTAAAGACAAATATTTTTTAATACATCTCTTATTCCATTTTTATTTTGAATTTTATACATGAATTTGGGAACTTCATATCTGTCAACGATCTTACTGCTTTCAAGACATTGTTACTTAGCCAAAGAATCCCCAATAGTGGGACATTTTTGGAGAGTAATTTGGCCCCAGTTGGTAATGGGGCTCAGGATAGGATTTGGGGATTAGCAAAAGAAAATGTGAGGTACAAAAAGTAGTAAGTACGTGAATATTTGAGATGTGTTAGTGATGGATAGGGTTGATTTCCTTGACTCTTCTTTCACATTCTTTCCTTTAATCCTAACTTTCTTTTACCAAGTGTTTTTTAATGTCTTGTTTGACCATTTTTCTATTTTTAATATAGTCATTCTTAAGTTTTCATCAATATAAATTTCCTCCCTCTTCCCCCCTCCACTTCTTTTCCTAGGTAACATCTTACTTGAAATACTTATGTTCATTAACACGTAACATATGCCCTCTTTGCTTCACAGATTCCTTTATTAATAGTCATCATGTTTATAACTTAATTGCTGAAAATATAAATTTAAATGAAGGCAAATATTTGTGTACTATGGTATTCTGAGAACCTAGAATTATTTTTGGCACATAGGCAATTATTTTTTTAAACAAATGATTTTCTAAATCTCAACTTGCTTTTGGGGAATACTATAGTACCCATATTTTATCTTGGCATTTCTTTAGTAATCAGTTATATAGGCTAAGTTTATATATGCATATACACTTACATATATACATATGCCACTCAACACAGTCGGTATATATAGTACTTATGTATAAACATATGTCTTATAAGATTTTTTAAAAAAACCTAATCCTGGTTAAATTCACCTCTCTGCTTATTCTGTTCACAGACCTATGCAGCTGTATATGGTTGAAGAAAGGCTTTGCATGTGCTGCCCAAAAGTAGTCTAAGAAACTTTGAAAGTGATATAACTCATGTCACTCCTCAGCTACATTTCCTCCAGTGACTTTCCAACACAGTTAGAAAAACACAAACTATTGTAGCTGCCTTTCTTACTTTTTCCTCACCACTTTGATCTTACACTCTTCCCTAATCATACTCACCACACTGATGTTCTGAAACAGTTAGAATTCCTGTGGTGATACCGTTTACTTCCATCGCTAGACCCAAGATACTTTTGCTCCAACTGTGCTGGTTTGAAAGTATTATGTATCCCAAATAAGCCATGTGTTTATCTTTATTCAATCTTGTGGTCCAGCCATTTCTTTTTTTTTTTTTTTTTTTTTTTGCTTGGGCAGGCATCAGGAATTGACCCCAGGTTCTGGCATGGCAGGTGAGAACACTGCCTGCTGAGCCACCATCGCCTGCCCCATCCATTTCTTTTAATTTGATTCAATGCTGTAGGGTGGATGCTTTTGATAAGATTATCTCCAAGTAGATGTGACATGCCCAATTGTGGGTGTGACCTTTTAATTAGATGAGATGTGACTCCACCAATTCAAGGTGGGTCTTGATTAGCTTACTGGAATCCTTTAAATGAGGAAATGGTTTGGAGGAAATTCAGATCTGGCAGGCAGAGCAGATGCAGAAGCTTGGAGCACAGTTGCTTCAGAGCTGACAGAGCCAAGATGAGACCCAGATGTTTGGAGATGCAGGGCCCAGCAGACGTCACCATGTACCTTCCCATGAGATGCTAAATAAACCAGAACCCAGAGTTATGTCTGGAGGAGCTAAGAGAAGGCCCACAGATGCCAAGTAACAATTCCCACAGGAAACAGGCTGAAAGCAATGGAGCCCAGGAGTAAGGTATCAGCAGATGCCAGCCATGTGCCTGCCAGATAACAGAGGTGTTCCGGATGGCATTTACCTTTCTTGAGTGAAGGTAACCTCTTGTTGGTTCCATAGATTGGACATTTTCTTGGAAACAGAACTGTAAATTTGCAACTGATTAAATTCCCTTTTCAAAAGCCATTCCACTTCTGGTATATTGTTTTCTGGCAGCATTAGCAAACTAATACACTAGCTCTCTGTAGAGCTGGTTTCCTTTCTTCACTCAGACCTCTGCTAAGATGCCCCTTTCTTGAAGGGCCTTCCCTGATCACTGTCTAAAATGGTGTCCTCTCCCCATCATCCTCACTTTTCAGCATTTTAGCTCTATTTGTTTTTTTGTCTTCCTAACACTCTTCATTACCTTTATGTCATTTGTCTTCCTCCTATAGTATAAACACCATTTGCAAGAATGTCATTTTTATTTTCCTTCTCCACTGGATATCCAGCTTTACACTATTAAACCTGAATGATAGAAGATGATAAATGATGTTTGAATACATGAAAATATTAATTCTAGTATTTCATTAGTCCTGTCTTTAATAGAAATTTAATATAACTAAATTTTTATGACATAAAACATAAAAAGCAAATTGAGTCTATCATCAATGAAATGGAAATGATTAAAAAAAAGGTGTTTTCTGTCAAGTTATTTTTGGAGATGAGGTGAATCAACCTTACTGTAGACTTTGAAAATGCCCCTCAAAACTATCTTTATTCCATTTGTTTCTCTAATTTTTGTTCTAAGTCCCAATAGTCTAGCCAGAATAGCATTCCTATACTTTTTCCAAGTCTCTAGGAAAAAAAGTGTCTAGTTCAAAGACGATCTTGTTACACTCGGGGACTAGAAATAGGATAAACCAAATTAAAAGATAAATTTGTTTTACTAGTTGTTGTCTTTCAGATTATCAAACAATTGTTTCTGGACATAACTACAAGTACAGGCTTCAGTTTCTTACAGCAGAAACCTCATTAACATGCAATGTTCTATCTTGGCGCCTATCTGTGTATACATTTGCTTTATAAACTTTCCCCAATCCCCTTATTTTCCTTTCCTCCCTTTCCCCACTCCTCCTCCTCCCTAGCTCATCTCCTTCCTCCCCTTCAATCCCCTATCACCACCTCTCTACTGTTTCCCCTTTGCTTTTCCTTTGTGTCAAAATATTCCGAAATGTGCCCTCAATTACCTGTCAGACAGTATAAGGTTGGAATGAAGTATGTGAAGCCTGGAGACAAACTCCCTGAATATAAATATGTATTCTACCACTTGTTAATTTATCTTTGATTTTACCTCATTTTTACTTTTTTCCCTTGTGCTGATTGCTTGCTCTCCATGTAGTAGGTCCCTCTAAGATGGCAATGTCACTGGTACCTACGTCATGGGACGATGAGAGCAGTGACTGGCATGGTTCACAGGAAGTGTGCTCCTCAGACTACAGCATCACTGACTGGGAACTTGTTAGAAGTGCAGGGTCCTGATTTCCTTCCTGACCTTCTGAAGCAGAATCTGCATTTCAATTAGCTTCCCCAGTGATCTGTATGCGTAATAAATTGAAGTACTGATAGTACATGTAAGATTCAACAGTATCTACATATTACACACCCTCACTAAGTGTTACTCCTGCTAATTATGCTAAAAATATGGGTAGAAATATATGGCAATATTAACTGAATTTGTTCACAGCTATGTTTGCATCTGATACCTCATTATCTACATTAAAATTATAAGCTTAGGATTTTGGGTGTGTGTCTGCATATGAGAGAAAAAAAGGAAAAATATAAGACTTCACAATTATAAGGAACAAAGGGATTGTCTTGATTTCAATCATTTCCTTTAGAAAGGGGGATAGTGAGAGAAAGTGTCTTAAATTGCCCTCAAAAATACCCTTTTGTAAAAGGAATCCTCTTATCTCTAGTTTGTGGTATATGGAATTGAAAGTTTCTGCCTAATGTCTCAGGTGTGGGTGAATTACTTAAAGCAAAGTGCTCACACTTTGTCTAGACTTGGAAGGAATTACAGAAAACAACATAGAATTTTATTGCTGAAAGATTACTTGAAATTGAAAATAGTAGCAAAGCTGTATAGATCTTAATAGGAAACCTGCTGATTCCATTTACCAGAAAGTGTTTTGTCATATACAAACTAGAATTAAACCATTTTAAAAATTTGTCTCATATGCTTGTATACACTCTACCACAGAGAATAAAAGATGGAAAGCATCCATTTTTACATTAAACTTTTAAGAAATACTGCTCACATAGGTTACAACATTGGTTTATAGTCTTTTTATATTAAAGCAATGGAGGAATAACTATTCATTTTCTCCTTTTCCCACTGGCACCAAGATATATATACAGCCAATCGTGGCCTCCTAAATGCAACTATTAATCAGCTTTGTAGCAACGTGTTATTTGCATCCAGATGTATGCAAATGTTCACGTTTATATTCCTCCAGATGGAGTTCATTAAGTTAAACCAATCATAAGTTCAAGCAAATACTCTCCCGTGTCATTCCCTTGGCACACATGAGGAAGAGAGCAAAACACTGTGAGTACCAAATAGCCCTTAATTGATTGATGTTTTAATGCACTACAAACTACAAGAATTTTGAAAACCAATGAGAAGTCTGAAATTTCAAAAGATAGGTTATGAAATGAAATAACCATGCTGCAATAAGACTTTTACAATAAAATTTTATTCCTACTGAGCTACCTCATTAAAAAAATCATAGCAGTTGTGATAGTCACTTAGTTATCTTGGAGATTGGATATAAAGTTACATACTTCATTTTTTAGAATGAATTTTCTTTGGATTTGAAGTATGAACAATTTTACTAATCACATTTAGGAGAGGGAATTAATTCTGTAATTTGTCTTTAAATGGGATGTAAAGCAAAGATCCTACAGACTTGCGGCAATAACGCAGATTTTCATAAAAAAATAACTTCAGCATACTAGTTTTCCCATGTATAATTTCCCTCTCTTCTAATACTTGTTTCTTCTTTCAAACGTAATAGGAACTAAAAATTAAGTTTTAGCAGAGACAAACGGAACATATTATGTTTTGAGGTGTATATGTACTTCTACAAGTTCATCTGTCCTGTATTTCATAACTAATGTTTAGAAAAATTTGAATCTCGCCATCCTATTAAAACATCTATGTGCTCTGCCTTAAATGTAGTTTAACTATTTCATTCATGGGTGGGGAAGCTACTCTTTGTAAGCTTTTATAAACTCCATGAGGGTGATGATTATTTGTCACTTAACCTTTTAATAACAATGGAAAAAAGTAACAATAGTGATATGTATTTGGCACTAAGCTAGACATTTAATTTGAGTTCCATACTAAATCCTGCAATACTATAAACAAGGTACTGTTCTTTTTCTTACATTCAGATTTTTTTATTGCAGAAAGTTGACTTTCAGGAAGTAAAATAATACATGCCAATGTTAAAAAACCAAAAAAAAAAAAAAAAAAGAAAAAAAGCACAAAGGGAGTGGGAGACAAACATTAAATCACATCTCTTTGACAATAGATCTCATACCCTTAACACTGCACTACACCTACCCACCTCCTTCGTTTTAAATATGTATTTGATAAACTAACTTTTAATTCATTTTAACCTTCCCTTCAGGCACACCTTGTAGAAAGATGCTATTTGTCTCATAGATGAGGAAATTGAGGCACCAGTGGCTTAAGGAAGGAAATTTTAACCAGTAGGTTAAAACTTATAGCCCCATATGTTTGCCTTTTAATTTAATATTGGTCTTACTAAATATAATGGACTTTTTTTTTTCCTGTTGAGTCATGAATCTAAGAATATACTTGCTACTGATATTTAAACAGTATTTAAATACCCAGTCTTTTATGTGCAAATGACCAGGGGACCAAAATGAAATACACATAGAGGCGTGAATTAGGTAGTTGAATCAATAAAGCAAATCTTCATTGCCCATGTTTTGCTTTGCTATAGTGGTTATAACTTCTAGAATGATCTTTTAGAAGTTAATCATGTGAAATCATACTTCAACCTTTGACCTTTATTATAGGATATCATTTACTTAAAATAATTTAAAGAATAATAATAAAAGCTAATCTTCTACAGGAGGGTCTCATTTGTGCCAGGTGCTAGTCTAAGTGCTTTATATATGTTTCATTTGGTCTTCAAAATGATGCTTTGTTGTTGTTCCCATTTTATAGATGAAGAAATAGGAATATTCTTAGGTTGAGAAATCAGTCTGATTAGCTATTTGAACACTTAGTGTCTTGAAGACCTCACAATCACACTTCCTGAGATAAACTTTCCTGATACTTTGATCTACTGATAATACGAACGGAACAACCTGTCTTAAAACTTCACTGTAAAGGGAAGTACGGAATTTTAAGGAATTTGTCATTACACATTTAGCTTATTTAATTTAGCAATGTCACATGTTTTCTCCTTTAGTCTGCAGTACAGGTTTGATGGCTTTGTTTTTACTTTTTGTTTTCTTACCTGGAGGGTTACTAAACTAATTTTTTCAATGAGTTTACCCAGAGAAATGGTCATTGGCTATGTAAGTGACAAATGAAATTGGTTACTTATCTGAAAGACACTGTATACAAGTTTTAAATGCTTTGTAAATTGCCTGCTTAATTGTCAGGTTTCATGAGATGTGTCTACATAGCCATCTTAGTTTGTTACTGATTTCGTCTTCTAGAACAGGTAGATCATCTGTGTAATATTTGGTTTCCAGAACTAAAGGAGTATGTTCCTTCTCTGAAAAACTTTATATCTTCCTCAGGAGGACATGAAAGTGAGGCCCCTTTTGGATACTATTTCTTGTCTTCACTCTTTGTTCTCAGCACTTGGTCCCTCATTTCAAACTCCTTTCCAATACACAGTATCTGTAAGACAGGGATTCTGCATTATTCATCTTATTCCAGCATTATCACGGCAATTGACCTGTAATCAGCTTTCCATTTTGAGAAACTGAATACATTAATAGTGACTCAAATACAAAGAAAATAACCAGTTAATGTAAAATGTACTAAGTACATAATTCCAACTAAATTGTATGGGTATCTCAGTGAACTCATCATAAGACATAAATAGGTTTGTAACTTTTTCTGGCTATTATGTTTCAATTCTGATTGTAGACCATTTTCATGCATTCTCACTTTTCCACATTGCTATGATACACTCATCTTTTATATATTTTGATAGGGTCCAGATATTAAAGTACAATATTTTTCTATGCTTACCAAGAAAGATTCTCTATTTCACTTGAATCACCTTCTCTTGAAAATCTTTCTCATTGAATACATTATGGGTCATGTTTCCTCTGTTTCATTCTGTTAGTGGTTGGATGTGTGTGCTCAAGTTTAAGCACTTCTTTGACAATGTGTTTCCCTAAAGTGTCAGGTTACTTCGTCTTCTAGATAGTTCTACTGGGGTTACACAAACAAGAGGTAGTAGCTTTATTGCTCATATCTTCTGGTGTGGTCTTATCAAATGATATAGTTAAATTGAATATATTGTCCTGTTCCCTTTCACTCTGTTCTAGGATAGATAGTAATACCTGGTCTCATGTGAAGCTGGACACCTTTCTACGTGTCTTTTTCCTTCTTCGAAGTCTTTGTTTCTGGTCACTATCTCACTACACTGTTATTTTCTCCAATACATTCTTTTCCTTGTGATTCTTTGTGATTTGCAATCGCAAGGAGAAAGATAAGTACCTTTGAAAACATTTTTTTCTTCTAATATTCATGAATTTTGTCTGCTTTTCTCATTCTTCCTTCCATCAATTCTGCTTTTGCTTCTGTCTCTCATTCTTCCATTGCTACATCTGGCTGAAACTCAACCTCACTCATGTACGCCTCTTGAGGCCTGGAAAAAAAAGCCTCACCCACTTTAACAATATCCTACCTAGTTTTTTTGCATCAATATAAATAACAGAATTCTGTCATGATGCTAAATAAGAAATCCTCACAGTGCTTCATCAATCATTTGACTAAATTAGCCCATTTTAGGGAAAGATACAGAAACACAATTTGTGCTCTTGAGAATTTCACATTCTGTTATATCATAGGTCTTGAGATATTTGTATTTTACTTTGCAGGGTATTAGACTATATTTGGTTCCATAACTACTTAAGAACTTATCTAATATTTGTAAATTGTATTATATTTTTTATCAGCTCTTTTCTCTAAATGTAATCCAATTGTGTTTTTAAAAACTGCATGAAACTTTAAAGAAAAAAACTTATTGAACAAACTAGAAAAAAGTACACAATTGTAAATTTCTTACTGTATTACTTTATAATTTCAGTGCCTCTTGTACAATTCTTTCATATCTCATTTACATATCTCTCCACATAATCTCTATATCTGTCTGTATGACTGATTTTTACTTTACAGAATGGTCTTATTGCAAGGAGCATTCACTTGTTCCTAAACATGTTGTGTTTCTTTATTACAGTTTTTGCTGCAGCCTTTATCATTCTTTTATATGAACCACGTACAATCTGACCAAGTACTAATCAATGACGGTTAATCATGGAAGTTTGGTATAAAGGATCATCTCATTGGGACAGAGATGTATGCTTTGAATGCTAAGTCAATACCAAAATACTTGCATCCTCCTCTAACTATACTAATTATGTTCTATGATAATTTATCAGTTCTAGTAGTCTGATACCACATTTGAAATCAAAGTATAATATTAAATTTGACAATGAAATTTGGTATAGTTCAGTTAAACTGAACCAGTTTAGGCATCTTTGTGAAACTTTTAGAGGCTTCCTTTGTGAGGGCTGATAATTGTGGTTGGTGATAAATAAGGCATAGGTTTTATAGAAATCATAAAGTATGAGACAGGTATTAACACATAAGTAATCTCAATTATCTTAATACACTTACTGTTTGAAGTTGACCGGTATAGCAGTCTTTAAACTAAATTCCAGAGTCTTAGAGATTCTGGAAAGTTCCATGAGGTCAAGGGAGAAAGGTCAAAAAACATTGAGACCTGTAGCTCCCAAACACTCTTTTTACAGAAGCATCTCAACTTTTATCTTTGTGTCTGCACTAAAATCTCATATGAAAGATGGCATCAGCTGCTAAAATACTTGAAACCAATGATCCATTATTTGCAATATAAGTACTAAAGGATGGCTTAAACAATATACAAAAACATACTTTTGCAGAATTTGTGAACTTATATACTTTTAGAGATAAATAGATATTAGGGTTATTTATATCAAATCCAGATGCCCACCAGAGGAAAAAGGAGAGGAGAAAATGTAATTGTCTTGTTTAAGGTCACAGAACAAGTAAACAATAAAATAAGACTTAAGACTTAAAATTTTGGAAGATGATTTTTCACAAACTCAGCAATGCTTCCTTTTAAGAAAGGTTCTTTTCATCTGAATGACTCATATTTATGAGTCTATTGGAATTGTAGTTTCCTCTATAATGAACCAATAGTCACTATAATTTTTTTCTATGTTTGCTTCCATAAAATATATATGCAAAGAACTTGTGACTGAGGTGTTGGTGGTGTTGTTGTTTAAGTTTATTTTAACCTCAGCAGAAAATGTGTTGGGATGGTTTTCTGTGACACACCTTCAATAAAAATATATACTTCAGTCTTGTAGAGAATATATTACATTTGGAAGCATTCTCAGTTATAAAGAGTCTTTCTCAATGGTCAGTTCCCTCCTTCTAGGAAATAGAGGGATTTATTATTTTAAATTGGAGACATTTAAACTTCTAAATTCATCATTTTTATTTGGCAGAGCTAAAATCTGGCTTTCTATAGAGAATCCAGTAAAATTTTGATATTTTTCAGCTGCTAAATTCCTTAACAAAATATACTTAAAACCAAATACTTACTAGAGGCTGTTGAAATAAAAATGTAGACAATATGAAATGATACAAAGCTTAGCTCAATAATATTTCAGCACTTGGGTCTGTGGAAAGAGTTGAAATAGGTGGTTATTTGGCAATCACAGTTAATTTAAAAAGTGTCTTGGAGAGTAAGAAATTGTATACATAGAAATTATATTAAAATGGTTTTTTAAAGAAGTTCTTGTCTGGGCTTTATATCCTGTTTAATATTTAAATAATCTGGGCCAAATATAACAATGGTCCATTGAACACGGCCCTCAAAGCTATTGGATTTGGTTTCCAGAGTATATGACACATTTTGCCATCTGGAATTTCATATGGATTGTAGCCTTTACTTGAGGAGGAGAAATATCACAAACTAAAATTATACTTAATACAGAGTAAACTACAGTAACATCTGTGCACATGACAACTTATATTTAGTTACATCAAAACTTCTTTGGAATTCTAATGGCCATTTAAAATCTTACTAGTTTCCAGGCTAAAATGACATTTATTTTCCAAGATAATTGGTCTTCTTATCTGTATTCTGCCATTTAAATAAAGAGCAATCAGCTGTGCTTGACTTTGAAAATTCTTTGAATGGTCTCAATATTCTCAGTCGTGAAATTGGGAATCATATTATCTTTCTTGAGGACTGCCTCCCCTCATCCATTACCAAATATCCCGAATAATTTCACATATTGGCATAGCCTTTCTTTACTTCCTCATTGATTCTGAGTTTATCAGTTTTAAATATTTTACATCACTTTTCCTGATTCGTTTGTGCAAGCATATAGAAATGTGGACAATCATAACTTACCAACCAACCACATTGTGAAAACAATGCAGTGGTAAGTTCATCATTTCAATAAAGACAACCTTAGTGGCTTCATAGAAGTCCTTTTTCATATTCTTACTGGGTCACTACCCCTCCCTTTCCCAAAATTCAATACTCTCTGGACTTCTAAAATCATTGACTGGCTTCTTTAGTTTAGAGAGCTAAACAAATGGGATTGCATGACAGACATTATTTTGAATCTGACTGCTTTCACTCAATATTTGTGAGCATGTTCATATTGTATATAGCAATAATTCATTCTATATAGTCATTGCATGAATAGATAAAAATTTATTTGAATTATCTTATTTTGATGAGAATTTTGCTCCTAGTCTGGGCTATTATATTTAGATTGTCAAGACTATCCATGTTTTTGATTGATGTACGTGCATTTCTGTTAGTGTATACCTAGGAGTGTAATCCTTCATAGGTTACACATTTATTCAGCCAACCACTTTAACAATTTGTGATGGCTCTGTGCCAGTTTGAAAATATTATGGGCCCCAGAAAAACTATGTTTTAATACTGATTCAACCTTATGAAGGTGGCTGTTTCTTTTAATTCTTACTCAATACACATGTTAGAAGCTTTTGATTAAATTATCTCCATGGAGATGTGACATGTGCAGTTGTGAGTGTGACCTTTGATTAGATGGATATATAACTCTACCTAGTCCAGGTGGGGCTTGACTAGATTACTGGAATCCTTTAAAAGAGGAAACACTTTGGAGAGAGCAGACAGAGTAGAGCCTACAGAAATGGCAGAAGCCTCGGAGCTGACAAGGAGAGCAGATAAAGATGCATGGAGAACAATTGTTTCAGAAAACAGAGACATGGATGTTTGGAGATGCTTAGAGCCCAGCAGATGTCACCATGAGTTGTTAAGCCAGAACCTGGAGAGAGCCAAGGGAAGCCAAGAGATGAAAGCCAACTCCAGAGAAGCAAAGTGAGGGACCCTTATAGGAACAGAGACTGACAGCAGTAGAGGCCAGGAACAAGGGACCAGCAGATGCCAGCTACCTGACTGTCCAGCTGAGAAAGGTGTTCCTGACCCATCACCCTTCCTTGAATTAAACTGTTCAGTTCTGGTGTATTGCATTCCAGCAGCTTGCAAGCTACCACCAATTTTGGTACCAGCAAAGTGGGCTGCTGTGCTTTACAAATACTAAGCACATTGGAACAGCTTTTTAAATGCATAAGGGGAAGATTCTGGAATAATTATGAACAACTTAATAGAGAAGGGCTAGAATGCTTTGAAGAAACTGTTGGTAGAAACGTGGGCTCTAAAGATACCTCTGACGAGGCCTTAAAAATGATGACCGTGTCTCTGCAAACTGGAAGTTGAAGGTGTTCTTTGTGGATGGAAGGCAAAATTTGAGAATGATGAACTTGGAAATCTAACAGAAGAAATTTCCAGACTAAATGTGGAGAATGCAGGCTGGCTCTTCCTTACAGCTCATATTAAAATGCAAGAGGAAAAGATAAGAACTGAACTCTTGAGTACAAAGAAACCAGAAATTGGTAGCCTGGAAAATTCTAGGCTCCCAGAAAGTGAGACCTCAGTGAACAGGGCCCCACATGAGGATTTAACAAAACACAGAAGCAGCCAGCCACTATAAGACAACTAGGATTTGAGATGGCGTTATCCAGAAAGTATTTGTGGAAAGTCCTTTTGTCTGATGGACATGATGCTGGTGTGCTGCATAGAAAATGAACAAGAGTGTTGTGGGATCCGTATAAGTGGAACCACTGCCAACCTGGACTAAAAGGGACAAATTGAAGGAAAAAGCTACTTCAGAGGCAAAACCATAGAAGCTAAGGTCCAAGAAACACAGATTCCAACCTGCTTTCAAATATAGCTTATCAGTTTACTCTCACATTAGCAGTGTGAGTTCCAGTGGCTGTACATCTACATCACATAATATCAATAATTTTAATATTCTTTCTGACCAATGTGTTGTGATTTCAGTTTGGGAAGAATCTTATTACAGATCTTGTTCTCAAATTACAATGCTTTGAGCTCAATTTTCTTGAGCTCAAGATGGATCAAGAGCTAATATCTTTACCAATTTCCTTTCTCATCCACAGAACGTGAAGAATCCTGTTAAAATAATGGCAGGGAATCTGGTATGTGATGATGTGATTAGAATTTTAACTATACTTCTCTAAAAATCTAACCTCTCAGTTGAAATGTTAGAGGCCACTCATTTGCAAGATTCCCATTACCCACTATCCCATGGACGTGTTCAGGCTTCATCTTAAACAGCAGAAGAGGAAGAAAATCTGTATCTCCCATATTTTCACTTATTTCCTATTCACCATATTTCTTACAAATGAACTAATCTTTCCTAACTATCCATTCCTCAGCATGATGCAGCCTGGTTTATGTGACTATCACATTCCTCTATGTTCAATTATGTCTTGAATGTTATGGATCGATGGAGTAATGGTCCCCGAAAGATGTCTACATCCTAATCCCCACAAACTGTGAGTGTTATTTTATGTGGTAGGGTCATTGAAGGTTTCAAATGGAATTTCTATTCATCTGATTTGAAAGTGAGACTATCCTAGATTATCTGTGTGGGCCCAGTATAATCACAGGGTTTCCAAAAAAGGAAGAAAGGGTGAGAAGAGTCAGAGAAAAACCATCAATCATCCCATGCTAGCTTTGAAGATGAAAGGAGCCCATCAGCCAAGGAATGCAGGAGCCTCTAGAAACTGGAAAAGGACAAGCATATATATCCCTTCTTAGGACATCTAGAAAGGAACTCAACCCTACCAGTAGCCTGACTTTGGCCCAGTAAGACCAGTTTCAGAGTTCAGGCCTCCAGAATTCTAAGACCATAAATTGTCTTTAAACCACTAAATTTGTTGAAACTTACAGCTGTAGGATGATACAAATCTTTGTACTTCATGGTCAGATGCTGCTGTAACAGATGTCTAAAAATGTGGCTATGACTTTGGGATTAGCAATAGTCAAAGGCTGAAAGAATTTTGAGAAGTATCATAGAAAAAGCCAAGATTGTTTAGAACAGACTATCAGTAGAAATATGGCTATTTATGACTTTGCTAGTGAGGACACACAGGAATGGAGGAGACCTACTATTTTTTACCTGTCTTCTACAGCAAAATTTGGTAACATTAAATACTTCCTGAAAATGTTTATTCCCTTCATATCTTTATATGTTTCAAATTTCTTCAAATCCAACTCTGCCTTCTCACATCTCTTTTTGCTCAATTGTAAATATATTGTGGGCACCATTACCTTTTGTAAATCTGCAGTTTTCTTTAATAATAGCATCTGCAATGAATGACTTCATCTATTCCTAAGCAGAAGGTGATTCAAAATATTTATCAATTTGGGCCTCTGACTTAAGATCCTATTGCCTAGTAAACATACTTAAGGCATTCCCGAGGTAATTAAAAAGCAACATATTAAACAGTAAACCATCAGTCCAATTAACCAAAAAGAAATGTGAGGTCATCTTCAATATTCTTCTGTTGTTTTTTGTTTCTTTATATTCCCCAACCAATACTTCCTGATGCTTAATTTTCTTTCCTAATACTTATTTTTCATATGCCAGGTTCTGTTCAAAGCACAGTGCATGTGTTCATCCTAATAAAATCTCATGGGTTATGTTCTATTATCCTCACTCTACAGAGCCACCTGTAACAAAGAATAGTGAAGTAAATTGTCTGTGATCACATAGGAATGAAAAGACAAGATGCGGTGGGAGTGGGGCAGGGGCGTTGTTTGCAGAACTGATGATCTTCAATCACATGCTATGCTAGTGTTTGAAATCTCCCTCTCTACTTTCACAATGCACTCGCTTGCTTTTCAGGTCCTCTTTAATTTTTATCACCTGTTGTGGGCTGAATTGAGTCCTCCAAAAATACGTTCGAGTCCTAATCTCAGACCCTTGTGAATTTGACCTTTTTGGAAGTAGGATTTTGGCATATATGAATAAATTAAAATCAGGTTATGCTAGAACAGAGTGAGCCTTAGTCCAGTAACCCATGTCCTTATAAGAGGAAAATCTGGACACACAGATCTGGATATATAAAAAGATATAGCCATGTGAAGTCACACAGACACAGGGAGACCACGGAAGAAGGAGGCAGGGATTGGTGTGATACAATTAGTAGCCAAGGATTGCCAACAACAACCAGAAGCTAGGAAGAGGCAAGAAAGGAACCTGTCAGATGAATTTTTTTGGATTTTTAGAACTGGAACCTGAGAGAACTAATTTGTTTCAAACAAAACCCACTGTGTGGTATTTTGTTATGGCAGCCTGAGAAAACAAGACATTATCTACCAGATTTTAGTCTATCTTTACTACGATTCAAACACTATACTGCTGTCTAAGAAAACCATTTTAAAATACACATTTAGCTAAGTCATTCTCTTGCTTGTAAACTTTGGCAGTCTTGTAATGCCTTCAGAATAAAATCTACTTTAGTAGGACACTCATAAAGATTTAACAGGTTTCACCCTACTTGTCTCTTATATAATTTTTTTTCCTTGTTATTTGCAACTGACTTTTTTTTTACAGCTGTTTTGCTTTTCCAACCTTGCATTCTATTTGATAACTTTTTTTTTTTGGTATGCTGTATGGGAGGGTCACATTTCATTTTTTTTCCATGTGAGTATCCTATTATTGCAGCAGAATTTGTTGAATTTTGTTTGTTTGTTTTTTTATTTTGTTTGCTTGTTTTAGGAAGTGCATGGACTGGGAATTGAACTAGGTCTCCTGCATGACAGGCAAGAATGCAACCACTGAATTACCCTTACACCCCTTTATTTGATAACTTTTATAGTACTTGACATTAATACTTGTCTTTCCATTTTCTCTCCACTAGAATGTAAGCTCCCTGATGAGGAGGACTTTGTTTTGCTTATTTTTCTAACCCCAAGACATAAAACAGTTCCTGGTATTGTAGATACTCCAAGTATTTGTTAAATGATGAATTAGTCAGAATTAACTGAAGATTTCTATAGCCTTCTTTCTGTTAAGGCTCTGAGATATACAGCTGTTCCAAACGAAATTAAAAACTGTTCTGTCCGCTATCACTAGTCATTGTATATGATATCTATTTCATGTTCTTTGCACTGAATGCTGTGATTTTCCCCTAATTGTCATTCCTAAGGATACAATGTTCATCTCTTTCTTCTTAACATGATTATAAAATTTCCAACCCTAGCCTAATAATTGGCTTTAGATGATCAACAAATATTTCATATATGTAACTGAAGTGACACCAATTCCATTTAATTTTAGCATCATATCTATAACTCATAAGATGATTTTGCAGTTATCACCTTAGATGATAGCACAATCTAAGTACTCCCTTTATCTTTCTGTTTTGGTTTAAGGAATAGTTTTAAGGCCCTCTCTAGCTTCCTTTCCTAACCAGATGCTAATGTTATGAATTAAACTTCTAACTAAATCAGTAGCTTTTCATAAGTACACTGTCTCCTGTTCCTTTAAATCTCCCTCAAATCACTGAACATTGCCTGGATTTACACGACAATGGTAAAGAAGCACATTTTACTACACATTACTGCTTCCTTTATATTTTCTCTTTTTCCCAAATGACCTTTCAAACACTCTCTTCTCTCCTCATGCTTCCTTTATGACCACTCCTTTAACTCAGGTAGTAAACAAGCAGACAGGGACTCTCTGATGTTCATTGTACCGAATCTGCCCTCATGCCAGCATCTGTACTCCTGCTCCCTGCCTATTATCCTGCCGAGATAATATCCTCTCTTCTGCCTCTCCCCTTCTCCCTCATTCTCAAAACCGTGCTATCTCCTTGATTCATAGGTTTCTCCTTCGCTATTTTATTTCTACCAACTTTATGAAAATGCTCTAAAACTTCTCATACTAACCCTTCCTTGACCTCTAGTTAGTGTCCAGATTCTCCCCTTCACAGTAATACTTTGTAATCTCCTTAGTCGAGCTCCAAACAGAGTTTTGTCTCACCGTACCAAGCAACTGTTCTTGTCATGGTCACCGTTAATCTTTGTTGCCAACATAGATTGTTGCTAAATAATAATCTATCATTTTCCTTGTCTTGAATTCCATTATTTGACATGGCTGAGCAAAGCCAACATTTGGTTGTTTTTGTATTTTACTATATTCAATAAGCATAATAACAATTTCAGAGAATTCTATTAAATCTGCAAAATTATAATCATACATAATAAAATGAATATCCCTTGTCTTCATCCAAGTAAAGAAATAGAATATAACTAGCAATTCAGAGTTCCTCTTGTGCCACCTCTTAATAGTCCTTTCTTCTAAGTCATCGCTAGTTCAGCTTCTAAAAGCCCAGAGTAATTTTGTCTGTTTTAACTTTATATACCTGTTAAACAGTGAGCATTTTCTTATATGGCTTCTTACCCACTACTTAAGATTAATTCATATCATAGCAAGTGGTGGGTCACTCATTTCCATTGTATACTATTCCATGTTGTAAAAGAACATGATTTGCTTATGCATTCTACTATTGATAGAAACTCTGGGTTATTTCAAGTTGTAAACAATAATGAAGGTCATATCTTATGTGCACACATGTGCACATTTGTACTGAATATATACATAGAAGTGAGATTTCTGGGTCTTAGGATATGCGTACATTCATAGATAGAGGGGTCGAAAAGCTTTCCGAATTGGTTGTATAAATTCACACTTTGGCCAGCTAGGTATGAATTCTAGTTTCTCCCTACCTTGGCTAAAAATTTTTTGAAGGTTTTCATTTAATCTAGTGGGTATACTCTGCTGTGCGATGTAACTGTTTCTGGACTTCCCCCATCATATTGGTCTACTTTCTGGATTATGTCATCTTATGTTCTATCAGTCCTCATTGATTATTAATAAATTAAAAAAAAATCTTACTCTCTGACATTTAGCAAGAGATGGAATTAAAGATATATGTATGATAACCTATCTTTAGAAGTCCATAAGACAGTTTATATTTAAGTACATTTTCATTGCCTTTTTTATCTAGAAATTTCAGGGATCATTTTTAAATGTAATGCTCTTTTTCAAATGGAATATTTATTTTCCTCATTGCACTAGCAAAGTCCGGTATGTTAGGTAGAAGTTTTTAACACCATATTTCAGATACTCTATCTTATTTTAGTTTGTTTTCTTTTCCCTGTAGGTTCATTGAATAATAACAATAGCACTACATTTAGGAACTCTGGGACTTGATAATGTCACATTTCTTGTTGCTCATTTTACTATATCTAGAGTTTATCCTTAAGTGTAATGAGTTCCTTCTGGCCTAGTTCCCTAATCAGACAAATATACTATATTGAATATATGATTCAAACTAACAAATGAATTAATCTATGAAATTCTAGCTTAATAAGCTCTGATTTTAGAGCCTACTTTTAGAGACCATATTGTACAACAATTTATAAGTCTCAGTTTCGAGAAACAATAAAGTGGCAATCTGCTGGGGAGTGAAGAAAGCAAAGTGGTAATTGGCTATACTAAACAAACTGCCATGCTAGTAAAAGCTCAATTTAAGCATCTCTGAATTTCCAGGGTCCAAAAGTTTATGAAATCCAGGTCTTATTTCTGATACCTCTTCTTTCCATTTCCCTGAATCAGCAAGCAAACAAAATAAAGAGGACAGTGTGGGTTTTGTTGCTGCTGTTTTTTAAATCAAGGAAATGCCCAATATTCCAGGTTCAGAGACTTCCTGATACCTGATGTATGGGAAAACACAATTCTGGTCTAGAGACCTAGACAGGATTTCCCAATTCATCAATTTTTAAATGAGAATATATGCTTCGAGAAAAAGAACCGAGTTCATTTTTTCTGAGCAGCTACGTGAATAGAATCCACTAGGGAACATGACATGTGAGCCTAGCACAGGAGATTAAAAAATAAAAGGCGAGAGCATAGAGTATGAATATAGGCTTTGACTAGAGTCATCTGGATGATCAGTAAAACGTGGAATGAAAAAACATGGTCCTGATATCCAGGAAAATTCATCAATTTATTCCCTGGATGATAGGGATAGTTCAGGGAAGTAAATGAAGGGATAGATAAAGAAAGTTCTTTCAGAAACTTCCTCCAAATAGGGAAAGTGGCAGAATTTTGGATAGAATTTTTCTACCTATGAGGGCAGAAATGCCCCTCCTACCCACCTCCTAATACATACTACTGAATATGTGCCTCAAATTGCATGTATTCAACTGATGCAAGCACTCAGATGCAACTCTGAAATAACTAATTATGTTCCTTTAATTGATCAATCACTCTGAAAGAAAAGGCAAAGCAAAATCTACCTCTCGCTAATGAAGCTTCTTCCAATAGCTTTAAATTTTGGCAGTGGATGAAATACTAGGAGCAAAGTTTCTGGAGGCGAAAAGTGTATAATTAATCATCTTAACATAAGCAAAGCTAACAATTTATCTAGCACATCATAAATATTAATGCCTATTTTTAGTGGTGAAAATGAAATAGAAAAGAGCTAGAAAAACCAAGAAGAAAAGTATTTATTCTACTTAAAATCTATACCTAGGAACCTACAGTCACTTCAAAGTCATTTCTTACTATAGCATGTTTATGCCTCCTAAATTTAATTTCTTTGGTGGGAAAAGTCAGTAACTTAAAACAGCAATGCAGCAACCTCCATTTGTCATTGTTCACAATTCCCTGGGCTGACTGTGCCCGACGGGACTGATCTTTTCCCCTCAGCGTTGGTTGGACTCTGTCAACTAGAGACTTAACCAGGATTGAAACATTGATGATGGCTCCCTTGAATATTATTGTAGCTGCTGTTGGCTTTTGGTTGGGGCTGAGGTAGTGTCTCTTTGAGGGCCTTGATTTGAAAGTACCATTAAGATAGGCAGGTAAGAGATCTAGTCTGAACCTGGTAGTAAAGAACTTGGATGTCATGGTCAGGAACTTCTCATTGGAGGATGATGAATGAAATTAAGCAAGTGATTGACCTAAAGTTTGTAGGTGATGGCAACTTTAGAGACTGGGGTAAGTGGTGCCTAAGTTACAAAGGGGACATTGAGGATGCCGTTGCCATGCATTGGTTGGGAGTTGATGAAAGACTAATATAAAACAAAACTGGAGAAGAAAGCAGACTTGAAAGATAAAATTGACAGGACTTCATTGATTGTCTTGGGTAGAAAGGGAAGAACTTTTAACAGAGGATGAGTTTGAAGCTTCAAGCTTGGTGAATTGGACAGTTCTGGTGTAATTCAATGGAGATGAAAAAGCATAAAAACTTTCTGGGGCAGATAATGAATTCAGTTTGGTTTATACTGAATCTGAGGAGGCTTTGCACCTCTGGGTACTTGGAAATATGGCTGTTAGTATGAAACAAAGGGAAAAGGGAGATGATGGTTTTGAAGTCATCAAGAATGTACTTTGGAAAACAGCATTCATCAAAATGAAACCAGAGCTGTTACTATTGTAGAAGTGTAAATTGGTGTAACTTTATTATCAAGGAAACAAAATAGCATGAGAAATGCTTCTTTTAAAATAAGTAAGGGTAAAATATTCCAGCTTTTATTTTACCCTTAAAATAATAAGGGTAAAATAATACAGTCAACCGTCTTTTAGTTCAGTGGATTTGTAGACTGTCTTCTTTCTTCCTGCTGCCTCTTTTTTTACTTTAATGCAATTTTATTGATATTTATTATAAATTCACATACCATGTAATCATCCAAAGTGTACAATCAATAGTTCACAGTCGCATCATATAGCTATGGATTAATCATCATAACCAACCTTTTCTTTTTTGTGAAAAATAACATATATACAAAAAAGCAGATTTCAAAGAACACTGCAACAATTTGTTGTAAAACAGATTTCAGATATTGGGATGGGTTACAATTCCACAATTTTAGGTTTTTATTACCAGCTATTCCAAGACAATGGAAACTAAAAGAATTGTCAGTATAATGATTCAGTAATCATATTCATTTGTTAAACCCTACCTTCTCTGTATAATTCCACCATGTCCTTTGATCTTTCTCCCACTCTTTAGGGGTATTTGGGCTATGCCCATTCTAACTTTTGCATGTTGGAAGGGGCTGTCGGTAATATGGGATAGTGGATGGAACTAGTTGATGTTCTGGAGAGGCTGGGCCCTCTGCATTTCAGACTTATCTGATCTAGGGACCCACCTGGAGTTTGTAGGTTTCTGAAAAGTAACCCTAGTGCACGGAACCTTTGTAGAATCTCATGTAATGCCCTGGGTGTTCTTTATGATTAGCAGGAATGGTTTAGGTTGGTTTGGTAAACTAAAATAGGTAGCAATTCAACATAGCCTCAACTCTATTTCAACTCTCTCAGCCTCTGATACATTATTACACTTCTTTTCCCCATTTTGGTCAGGATGCTGCTGCCTCCTTTTATGCTAAATCACATACACTGAGTCAGTGTGAATAATGAAAACTTGCTTATATGGCTAAATTGTACAGTCTTTCAGTTGTGTTTCTTGTGGGGCTGTTCTTTAATTAAGAAGGAATTAGGTTTTTAAAGAGCCAATGAAGCTATAACAGGATTTCATTCCAATTATCAAAGTTATTGCTAAAGGAAATAATCAACTTTTGATTCTTCCTTTTTAATCTAAACATTTAATGATCAATTCAATGGTTAGTAATAAGAGACAGAAATATTTTGCAGAGAACTCTTAAGCAGTTCTTCCTCAAGAATTTTGACAGAATAGCCTGGAGTGTTTACAGCAAAGGACAGAAAACTCCTTCTAATATTACAAATACTACTTACCCTGAAGCAAGGTTTTGATTATAATACCAGAACCAAACCTTAGAGTGAAAGCCGTAAAGTTAGGGTACTTTAATAAGAATAGTTATAGAGTACATAAAATAAACACGAGGAACAATAAACATGAACCTGTAAACTTTGAAAAGTAATTTTATGTAATATAGAAATACTTAAATTTGAGTGTCACATATTTATAAACCCAACATTTCTTTTATCATTATAGAAATAATAAATACTTTTGCAGAAACTCCTTAACTATAGAAAAGCATAGTGAAAATTAGTTACCCATAATCCCAATTTAAAAAATGCAACCTATAAACATAGAAATGTAAGTGTACAGCAATACCTTATAAAATGCATAGTGACGCTTATGAATGCATGAATATATACAGTATTGTATAATTTTAAAACTGCCAATGAACTATGGGTATTTTCATGTTACTAAATAATACATTTAATATATGCATAAAATTTAATTTTATGGGAATACCATAATTTACTTTTTAATCTTGAGAAAGTATAACTTATAATTACTAGATGGCAGGCAATGATATAGTAATATCTTGAGAAGTTATTAAAGGAAATTTCTCCAAAACCGAGCAAAGATATTAAAACCAAAATAAGAATAAAATGATCATAGACTGTTTTTATGCAGTAGTGATTAGATAAGCCTGGTGGAAGGTTGGGAGATGGGTTGGGGAGAGTTGAGTAATGCAGAACCTTGAAAGCCACACTTAAGAGTTCACATTTTATCCAGAGGGCATGTTTGTCCATGGAGGCATGCTTTAATACAATGTTTTTATAACATTAATCAAGTGGCCATATGTTGGGTGGAATGAAGTAAGTAGAGACTAAAGACAGACCAGTAAAGTGTTTTTCTATATCAATCCTAGCAGGAGATGAAAGAAGTGGTGACACAAGGAATGGAAAAAGGGAGATTAAAAGAAACATTGTAAACAAAGTCACATAACTGAGTGATACTGATCAGAGAAGAAGAAAATACTATGTTGATTTTGAACAGGAAATTTGAAGTTAGGGCAGCCCCCTTCAATTTAACATTGTAGGGGTTATTTGTGGTATCATAAAAGACTTAGTGTTGCTGTTGTGAATAGGTAAGGGTGAATTTAGTTCTGTTAGAATCACCTGTAATGTTGATGCTTCAAGCAAGAATGAACTCTCTGAGGGATAAAATAACAGTGAATAGCAAAAGTTTGAGAATGACATCTGAAGGAATATCCCTAGTTAGGAAAGCAGAGGTAGGAAATTTAACTAGGGAGAGAAGAAAACAAAAGCATCAGGGCTTGGACAACTGGAAAGACTTGGCAACTGAAAAGACTATTGGGCTGGACAAAGAGTTCCTAGCTGATTTTCAAGTAAGGAAGCTTCAGACAACATATGGGAGATGAGAGTCAGATTCAAGATGGAGGAAACATGGAATCCCATAGATGTACTCACTCAACCCAGCAGAGCGGCCTTTTAATGGAGGGAAAAAGGAGAGCAACTGTGCATGTTAGTGGGTAGAGTTCTTTAAAAATGGAAATGATAAATTTGAAACATAGGTCTAATATTTCTATCTCATCAGTTAAATTTTTGTGACATTTACCTTAAATTTGGGGTCCAGACTGAGTCCACCCAATTATTTATTCTTCTGCAGAACCCCAAGATAAATGGGAAACTGAATATGGTTAGTGAGGTAGTTAGCAGAATGAGAAGCAGGACTGTTCAAACTATCTTCAAGGAGCTTATTATTTGTGTATCACACACTTCAGGAAGTTTCTGGGACTCTTTTCAGTTCCCAGTGATTTCTCCAGGATCTAAACTCCAATACTGGCTATTGGACACTTTGGTACTTATGTTGCAATACAAGATATTATCAAGCTAATCTAATTACTTGAATTTCTAATCATGGTGTGAGTTCCTTGAAGTAATCAACTATAGACAAAGGCATGATAATGAAAGACAACTGGACCACACTGAAAATACATGGGGTATAAACCAGCATCTTCCTCCTAACTGAGAATTTAATCCCTCTGAACACAGAATTTAAAGTTCCTGTTCTCAGTTCTGCATCTTTCCTTCATATTTGGTATTTTCTTCCCTTTTGTGAGACTTGCCAGGCATCTTTCCCATTTATATTTGTAAATTCTCATTATAAAGATAACTTGGTAGATTTCTGCTAAGAAGACTTGGAACTTTTTCATCTAAATCTATCAAATGTGCTGCCTATCTATCAAATCCCAAGGGAAACCAATAAATTGTCCATTGCCACAGGTCCCTGGAGTCAAACTCTGTTAGGTTAGTATTTTCCAAACTGTTCCACATGATATTCATTGGGGACTCTTTGAAAAAATATTAATTCCTGGCTCCCATCTCCAGTTTCTGTAATTCAATTAGTTTGGGATATGAGCTGGGCATCAGAAATCGTTTGAAGTTTCCAAGTGATTGTAATATGAAGCATAGTGTAGAAACCACCGGAGATTATCCTCTTGACTCTGTGACTTATTGTGCAGATGTATCCATCATGTCTCTTACAGCTGAGTGATGCTACCTGTCCACCTGTCTGCGACCCCTCTGGGATCTCCCTGAGATCAGGGGGATCTCATTTCATTTAAACATCTCTCACTATCATGATAGCCTACACAAGAGAACCACCACAGACTCATCAAATGTTCTGGTGTTCCCTCCACAAGACCATGAAGTATCTTCTAGACCCTGTTAAGGTTGTTTGAACACACAGCTCTTCTAGGTCCACTCCAGCTCATATTTCAACCTCGTGCTTTTGAAGTTGATGCATTTCAATCTGGTTGATCGTAAGTAATTGCTGAGTTCAGATTTTGATCAGTCATTTAACAGATTATTAATAGGAACCATTATCTAAGGTGTTGGAATCCAAATTCTTAGTGAATGCAACCCTGTAATTCAGTCCAATCAAGTCATGTATCTCTTTACCTATAGTTCAATGCCTTTTAGAATACATTCCACATATGCTCCCCAGGATCCTCCTGATAGTGTGAAAAGATATCTCTACAAAATACCTGTTTGGATTATGTAGGGTTCTAAGTCTAGGTGTGAACAGTGGAGATAAATTATCCAAGGAGAAGTGGCATTAATCTGAGGCAGCATTTCAGAGCATGCTATGGAAAGATTTTTATACAAAGGAGAGCTGGTTACCTAAGGGAGGGAAAGGACAGCCTTGCCCAGTAAGGGATCAGGGAATTTGGAAGTTCAAAATTCTCAACTTCTGCCATATCTTCCCGAACATTCCTAACCAATATCTGCAGAGAATCCTATTATTAAGTATCCCGAACATTCTACAACTTTCCCACTAGTTCCCCTACCTGGCATTTTAACATACTTAGTGATGCACATCTGTGACCCCTACAATCTAACCTAAGTTTGGTCCTCAGCTATAATAGCTCTGCTGTTACTCGAGATGATGTGCTCCTCCAAAGGTGCCATGCAGATTCCCTGATTCTCCAAATATCTTCCTAATTTCAGGTTTGTGGATTCTCCTCCCATACCACCCACCCCGCCCATCCCACGTAACTCTTCAGGGTCGTAGGAAGCATCCAGCTGACTTCACAATCTTTAGTCAGTACTGTTGGTAGTAATGGGGACTTGTTCTCTCAGCCTCCTTTTTTCACCTATACTTCAGTCAGTGCCACTACAAGGAATGATTGAAATATACTGCTTGTCCTAGGTTACCTGTGACCTTTTCACTCACCCCACCCTCTACCAGCAAATAATTTACCCCTATTCTTATTTACCTTTTAGCCAAACCAATACAAGAATAACATAAGTTTTTGCTTCCTGGAGTCAGTTTAGGTACCAATTACTTTATCAATCATATATCAGGAGGAGATAGTTGGCATACTCAGAATAGGATAATTGGAAGGTTTATTTTCAAAGGAACTATCTACAAAAAGTTCGCAGGTAGTAGGGCCATGAGGGATAGGGCTGGGCTAAGTAGCGACAGGGCTCTTGCCATTCTTAGTCCCAATGGGATAAGGGTAGGGGTTGGGTGACCAGATAGCTGAGGAGGAGCTCTCTAGAGAGCTGTCTTGGGAGGGAAAGTGATACTCGGTCAAGGATAAGAGCCAGTTATTTGAGGGGAATGATCCAGAGTTAAATAAATTGGCTGTTCTTTTCTATCTTCCTTTGTTCTTCAAATCAGGCTTTCCATTGGCCAGCCCAGTCTGAAGCCAGAAGATGTGTGAGCCCTTCAGATCCAAACCCCAGAACAGAGAGGATGGTTTAGAGGGTGGAGAGTGGATCTGGAAGGGCAAGATACTCAGCTGCCGTCAATTAAGAATGGCTGCTTGGAACTTGTACCCCTATCTAAGAAACACACGTCTTAAGAGAAATGAGTTGTTCATATTTAATAGCAGTTACTTTTCAATCATATTTTAATCAATATCTTATCTAGAATTTACATATCAAACACTTGCTACTGTATCTCCTTTAATGAGGCCCTTTACAAATTCGTTGCATTTATTATCTAATTTGATCTGCAGAGAATCCTGTTATTAAGTATCATTGTACACATTCTGTTTGAAGAGGTCTGAGGAGATTAACTTGGTTACAGTCACAGGACTGTACTTGGGCGTTTAGAATGTGACTCTGCCTCTGCTTGACGCCACAGCCAGATAAAACACTAATGTGTATAATATGGTTTTGTTTTTCCTTTAGCAATGATCTCTTTCTATGTGTATTATATAATTAAGTGAATAGCTGGGCGGGCTATTTAACAAGATTTCTGACAGATGTAAAGAAGAAGCTGACACAGATCTTGATGCTGATGGTGGGGTAGAGAATCAGTGTGCGTGGAGAGTCCTAAACATATGCAGAAGAGGAACGGATGGCAAGGCAGTGGCCATGGTGGGACCTGCCATTATTATATCAGAAAAGATTTCAGTAGCTAAAGAACAAATTGCAGCCTCCAGGGGTAGAGACATTACTCCTCAGGAAACCAGAAAGGGTTTGAAGATGGGCTCCTTTACCAGTAGGAAATTTAGAGTAAAATCAAGAAGTCTATGTACTTTGAAGTATGAAGTTGAAGTTGCAAAGAAGATGTGGGCTTCCCAATAGATGCTCATAACTGAAAAATTAAGATTGCCTGAAATGTCCTGGGATTTGAAGAAATTTAAGGAATTACTAACATCATTGAGGCCATCTGGTTTTTGCCTCATATATTCACAACTCTGGACCCTAACCATCTCTCCTACTTATTTTCATCAACAGGAACATAAAAGACAGGTACCCCTAGCTGTAGATACACTTTGCATTTCCTTACCACAGATTTTCTTAAAAAGCTCTGTATTTTCCAGAGGCAATGATAGCTTAAGGGAAACCACCTGAAAAAAAATGAGTCTCAAATACTAAATGTGAGAAACTGCTTGCGCTTTCCTTCCTGAGTTACCTACTTACAGGAAATGAAGAAAAATGCAATTTTCTTTTATACTATCTTTTTCTGTTTCTAGGGTGCTTAAAGCAAATATTGTGAAATGGTTCAGCTTAAACGATGGGAATTTATTAGCTTACAAGTTTATAGTTTTGAGGCAGTGAATGTTCAAATCAATCGTTAAGGTGATGCTTTCTTCCTGCAGTCAGGCTGCTGGCAATCCTTGCCTTTTCTGTCGCATGGCAATATTGTGGTATCTGCTAGTCTCTGCCTTCTCTTCCTGGTTTTCTTCATTTCATCTCCTTGGCTTCCGAGATATATTCTTTCTGTATATTCATTCTGTTTTGAAAGGACACTAGTAAGAGGATTAAAATCCATCCTGAATGAGGTTGGTCACACCTTAACTGAAGTAGCATAATCAAGATGTCCTACTTACAATGCTTCTATATCCACAGGAATGGATTAGATTTAAGAACATGGTTTTGGTTGGAACATAAAGCTTTAAACCACCACACTATCCGTTCTCTTCCTCATTTAGAAAGAAAAAGCATAAGTCTAGATGATGTAAATACAAAAGCATGGAAACTCATGTTCTTGAAAAAGAGATGAAAATGATTTTAATTATTCTTCATGTGGACAGTGAAAAATAAGTCATGAGGCTTGGATTTCCAGGGCTATCTCACCAGCATTCTCATGACAATGACGATCCAAACTGCAGGACCGAAAGGAGCACTGAAAAGTGGAAACAGCATCTTGACCTATCCTACCTAGAGCCCTTTGGAACT
>PVIY010012261.1:45598-62736 GCA_004026745.1 Myrmecophaga tridactyla | reverse complement strand
AAAAAAAAATGCATCTTTTTGGATTCTTTTCTTTTACAAATTGTGCTGAGGCAACTATGGCATAGAAATAAACATTTGACATTAAAATAAGCAGTGGATGTGAGTATTGCTTGGTCTTTCTGGTCAGTAGTTAGGAAAGTAATGCTGTATATTTTGCATATTAACTTGGTCTATAATTTGTATAAAACTAAAGTTATTTCTCCAAAAGAAGAATAACAATGCCAGGTCATTGTTTGGGAGAAACTGTTGAATTCTTAAGTTGCTTATGCTATTGAACCTTCAGCTATACACACGTACTGTTCTAGTTTGCTAGCTGCCAGAATGCAATATATCAGAAATGGAATGTCTTTTAAAAAGGGGAATTTAATAAGTTGCTAGTTTACAGTTCTAAGGCTAAGAAAATGTCCCAGTTAAAACAAGTCTATAGAAATGTCCGATCTAAGGTATCCAGGGAAAGATACCTTGGTTCAAGAAGACCAATGAAGTTCAGGGTTTCTCTCTCAAGTGAGAAGGCACATGGTGAAGGGTCAGGATTTCTCTCTTGGCTGGAAGGGCACATGACAAACACAGTGTCATCTGCTAGCTTTCTCTCCTGGCTTCCTTTCATGAAGCTCCCTGGGAGGCATTTTCCTTCTTCATTTCCAGAGGACACTGGCTTGTGGGCTCTCTGCTTCTCATGGCTATGCAGTTCTTCTCTGCTCTCTCTGAATCTCCTTCATTCTCCAAAATGTTTTCTCTTTTATAGGACTCCAGAAACTAATCAAGACCCACCCAAATGGGTGGAAATGCATCTCCCCTAATCCAGCTCAACAACCACTCTTGATTGGGTTACATCTCCAGGGAGATGATCTAATTACAGATTCAAACATGCAGTATTGAATAGGGATTATTCTCCCTTTACAAAATGGGATTTTGATTAAAACATGGCTTTTCTAGGATACATACATCATTTCAAACCAGCACATGTACGCATACACACACAAACACAATTTAACCTCCTTCCCTCTCTCTCACCCCCACCCCCTCCCAGGGGGACTTACCTCTCCTGGAGCTCAAGTTCAGCACTGAATTTCATTCTAACTTTTCACATATTAAGAGCTATGCCTGACTGACCTTACATTGGCAATTTTCCTTGCCTAAAACGTCCATAAAAAAAACTTATACTCCTTTTTAATGTTGTTGGTAGAAAAGAAAGAAATCTTCAGAGACCTCTTGTGATATGATGAGGGATCAGAGTGAGATGGCAGTGGGAGGAGGCTCTCTCCTGTCTACAATGGCGTGACTGAGGGGACTATGTCAAAGCAGCATCAATCCAGAAAGTGTAATAGTGATTTTCAAGCCACCAGAATGATCTTATCCTGTAGCATTTCCTTCCTACTCTGCCATGTCCATGTGAAATAAGTTTTGCTACACATCCATTTTTCTGTTGAGACTCCAGGGCCCGACATGAAGTCAGGTCTGCAGGAGGGACAGTGGAAATGGCCTTACTTAAACATCTCATATTTTAACTTGACTGTTTCATGTCTCGCACTCACCGTGTCCCTCATGTCATAGTCACTAAGAAGAAAGTACCTTTCAATTTGCCCTGCCTGAGTACCTACACAGGAAGCCCCTTGAGTTAGACAAACCTGAGACCGCCAAAACCAAAGACACTTCCTGTTCTCACGTCATGTGGATGTCTGCTTAATTCATTCCACAGTGAGCCTCTCTGCTATGTTCCTCTTACTCTACTAGGTTCTTATTTTTCCACAAAAATGTCTGGCAGTCTTTGACAGCATATCAGTTTTCCTTATAATCTTAAATGTCAGCATTCTACCAACACCATTTTCACTCAGTGAGTCAATGTCTGGCTACACACTAAGCTGTTTTCTAATGTCATTTTCACTCTCTGTTTCATGGATATTCCTTTCATATATATTTTGAGGTAATGTTAACCAAAAAAGTCCCTGCTTAAGCCCTTTCATGATAAATTAATCTTTTAAAAAAATCTAAACACATACATGATAATGGGAGGCACAAAGTAGCACCTATTTCTGGTGATGACATTTTCAAGAGACGACACTGACAAATTGGAATGCATCCAGGAGAACGGATTGCCAGCAGGGGAAGTCTTTTTTTAAGGAAGGATTGAAGAAACTTAAGAAGAGGTGAACAAAAAAGGACGTGACAGCTATGAGATTGAGTAAGTCACTCCAAAAGACCTTGCTTACGTCAGAAAGGTGCCTGCTTAACATAAAGTAGAAGTTACTAATGAAGGAGGCTGCTTAATCAGAGTGTGAGAAGGCACATCTTCCCCTTCACTGAAGTGCTTAAATCTAGGCCCATTCCATTCAGTGTAACAAACATCCCCTGGGCAAAGCTTCATGGAAGATGCTGTTCTAGATGTAACATAAGGGACTCTTCCAAGATGGAGATTGAGCTAGATAGTATCTAAATTTCACTTCAACAGTAAGATTCTTAATATTCATTCAGTAATTCAGTCTTTTGGGTGCCTAGAACTTTAATTTGCAAATGGTTTCCTAGCACCCCACATCAAATATGATCATGGACCTGAGCTTTCTGAACAAACTAAACCAGTCCATTTTATCGACTTTGCACATAAAGCTTGAGAATGACTATTACAGAGTTTTATTTAGTTCCAGCCCTGGGGCATTCTTGCCAAGTTATGTTTTCAATTCATTTTAAACCAATGGAATATTTAAATTTCTTCTCAATGGCTCTATGCTGTCTATATGATTAAGTTCAACTTCCGGTTGCATATTAAGGCCTTCCATGATTTGGGATTTGCCAGTCTTATCTACCCCTACTCTTCCCAACTTACCCTGAGCTTCGGCCATTCCAGATTTGTTACAGAGCTCAGAAAACACCAGGCTTTTCTCAATCAAAAATTTCACTGAAAATATTATTTATAATAGCAGTAAAATAAAATGCTGAAGGGTAAATCTGACAAATGTTTTTACTCATGCATCTTCTATATGAAATGAACTCTTTTGCAGATGCCAGATTTTCCTTAAATACTCAAATGAGGTGTTCCCTCCTCTCTAAGAATGTAGAATCCTCTGCTACCTCTCTTTTATCACTTAATATAGTATATATTGCGATTATTGTCATTCTCCAAACTAAAATGAGATTTGTTACTTATCTTTGAATTGTTAGTATGTCACAGTGCCTGACAAATGTTTCTTGGAAGAAAAAAGGAGCTGGAATGTTTTTAAACATGGCCTCAGAGTCAAAATGGCAAACCTTTATCGAAGAACAGTTAAAACACTTAAACCCAGTTTAGTGTTTTCCACTCTTCCTCTTAAGAATCTTCTGGAGCCTGGAGGTCTGGAGCAAAGCCAACATTTTAATATGCATCCACCATAATTCTTATGATCAGTCATGTTTGGAAGAATTCTGCCATAGTTTATTTCTATAGCAAATTCAGTTCTTTATTTTCAATTTGTCAGATGTTTCTAGCATGTACAAAGATTTTGATGCTCACCATTGCTGTGCCACAGAACTATGCATAGTTGATTTAATTTTCATTTACAGTTGTTTAATGAATATGAATTCAGATAAAACTATGGAAATTATTTAAGTATTAAAAACTTAACATTCACAACCTAACAGGTAATGGGGAAGAATCAATGGCCCTTAGACTCAACCCAAGAGTAGGGAATTTGGGCAGTGAGATACCTGAACACTCTTCTGGAAAGAATCAATGAAAAATTCCCATGTGTCTCAAAAAGACTGAATTGCTGTCATACTGAAAAGCTTGCATCTTTATATTGAAAAAAACTGCTGCTTTCACATTGCCCCTCGCACCAAAACAATCTCACTCACTATCACTACCAGCTTGCCATAATTTATTCAACAGAACATAGTTTGAATGTATTTCGACATAGTTTCACTTCAAGGATCTCATAATGTGCCTAAAGTTTTACCATGGGCAAGTCATTCCTTTGGGTTTGAAAACCCTTTCTCCAAAAGTCCTTTGTTAAAATGTACACATTAAAGAAAGAAATCAATTCCTTTCTTTACTTAATTTATCACAGTTGTGACAGGACTGGTCAAAGGCTAATGAAGATGGGTGTGTTATATAGAGAGGAAGGTCATACTTGGGAAACACTTGGGGAGAACAGGACAGAGCGCTGATGCTTAGAGGAAAAGATTACCATCTGATCAAAAAAGCATTCATTGTGTAGCTCTATGTGCTAGGCATGTGTCCATGCAGAGAGGAGAATGTAATGCAATTCAAGACACAACCTCAGATCTCTCACAGTATATGATAGCAATAAGATCAATCAGTTATAAGCCGTATATGATCCTTTCTGTATAATGCAGTCTATGTGAATTCTGATAGAGTTAGACCTGGATTGGAATTTGCATAGCTCTGCTACTTACTGGATGTCTGTGTGACCTTGGGAAGCTTACTAAGCTTCTTTAAACTTCATTTTTTCCTTTATGAAATGATGATAATATTAGTAATTCATAAGTTTATTGTGAGAATTGAAAAGGAAAAGGCCACTCTATCTGTAAGAAAAAGAGGACCAAAGGAGAAGTTCCAGAAAAATGGTGATGTATCAACCACTTTGGTTAAAGCGTAGGATGAGATTGGGACCAAATAAGTTATTTGTATCAGAAAGTCTTTCAACTGCAAGTAACCAAATACCTGATTACCAGTGCTAAAACCATAAAAATGTTCATAATTACTTGATGAGAACATCTAGTGATACAGTGACTCTCACACTATTTTGTGTGTTGGCTTCTGTCCCCAAGGTTGCAAAAGACTAACACCTGGCATTCCTTCCTCCCACAACAGTGACTTACTGCAGGAAAACACAGCACAGCATCATCTAAATTACTGAAAAATAACCTAGAAATAAAGCAAAGCTGAATTTATGGCTTGCTTCAGTAATCTAATCATGACCTTGGCAGTCATAATAGCATCTAAAGTGAGGAAGGAAAAGTAGAATGTTTATGAGGGTTTTTGGTTGGGAATATCTTTCTATGCATGAGCCTAAGGATTGGAGACCTAAGGAACATAATAGTTTAAGACCAGTTAGAAACAGCAAGGAGAGAGTTACTGAGTGGATTTTGAAGTTAACTGTAAATATGTAGGTAAAGAGAGATTTTTTTGCCTTCTAAGTTATTTAAGATATGTATGGCAAGTGAAAGCAAACTTAGTAAAATGATAAAATGCTGATGAAAGAAATCAAAGACCAAACTAAATGAAAAGACATAATAGATTGGGAGACTCATTATAGTAAATTCTTCTCAAATGTATCTATAGATCTAATACAATCTCTGAAAAAAAAAGCAGGATTTTTTTATAGCTTTAGACATTGAATCTAAAAATTTATATGGAAATAAAAAAACACCAAAGTAATTTTGGGAAAATAGAATACACTGTACAATTTTTAAAATTTATTATAAATGTACACCAAAAGAGGGTGATATTGATGAAATAATAGATGCGTAAATTAATGGACCAGAAAAGAGAGTTCAGGACAGAACTACACAAAGTTGTATTGACTTTTGACAAATGTGCAAAGGCAAGTTTGACAAATGCTGGAGCAATTGGACATCCATAAGCAAAAAAAAAAAAACAACAAAAGAAGTCTGCCTCTATCACTATACAAAAATTAACATTAAAGACAAATTTAAAACAAAAAGCTCAAAATTTCTATGAACCATAGAATATCTTTGGGATCTAGGATTAGGCAGAAAGGTCACAGATATGGCACCAAAAACATGAGCCATAAAAGAAAACACTTTTTAGAGTGGAATTCATAAAAATTAAGAAGTTTGCTTTCCAAAGGACATTGTTAGGAGAATAAAAGGACAAGCAGTAGACTGGGAGAAAATATGTTCAAATCATAACCATATCAAAGAATTTGTATAAAGAATATATAAAGATATCACAGAATTCAATATTAAGTTCAGGGAAGATGGCCGAGTAGGATAGATTGAGTTCAGGCCTGTTCCAAGGAAAAGTTAGAGAAGGGGCGGGCAATTCAAGAGTGCAACTGACCTGGTAGCGTCTTTTGCACCACATAGGGTGGCCCTGGTTGCAGAGGCTGAGGAACTGAGAAGCAGAAGACTGGAGCCTAACGCAGAAGCATGGAACCCACAGGTATGCACAGACAAGGAGACAGGGACTAGGAAGTAAGCCAAGCTGCATTCCTTGAACACATTACCCTCACCAGTGCAGCCCCATGACCTATGACTCATTTCCACACCCCATGCACCTGAACCCCATCACCTACCACTCCTTGTGCTCCAAGCACCCCAGCCCCACCAACCCCCAGCATGCATACCCACCCCCCACCCCCATCCCAAGTGCAGCAAAACTACCTTTCCTACACCCTTCCTGAGCACTGCCTCCCCCTCCCTGCTTCCTGAAGGCAGTCACCAGTGCATTAGCACATGAGGGCTGCAGCCGCATACCTCCATACTCAAGCTACACCTGCCCCCCCACCCATTGTGGTGCACAGCCTCAACCCACCCACTCTGAGCTCTGTGCATCAGTTTATGGCACTCCTAGACCCACACATGTGCCCAGCCCTCAGTCATGCTTCCCAGATAAATTGCTGACCTGCGCAACCAGGTCACATCTGCCCCCAGCCCATGAAGGCATAATACTGAACCTGCTGCCATAGCTCTGTACATGCACACAAACAGCCCTGTTCACTAGAACAGGACACACAAGGATTATGCTCCCCAGACTGGTGCAACCATAGCGCTAAAATCCTTCCTGGCCATTGGGTGCCCACATTCACAAGCATTAGCATAGCATAACCAAACTGTGCCTATACCTGCTCTGCAATGCATTACCACACTGTTGTGCCCTGACCTGTACCCTGCATCCTTCTACACATTCACAAGGCTTTAGGCTACTGCAGGAAATCAACTCACAAAGTAAATCAAGCAAGATATTTATATGCAACAAAAACAACAGAAGATCACTAAGCATATCACAATGCAGACATATATAACCCAGCATAATGACCAAACTAAAGCACCAGAGGAGACACAGGCATTGGAACAACTAATAAAAGTTGTTCATATAACTCTATTTAATAATATAAGTGGGATGACTAATGACAGAAAGGAGATCAAAAAGACATTAGAAGAGAATAAAGAGGAATTTTAAAGGATAAATAGAAAAATAGCAGATATCATTGAGATTAAAAACTCTGTTGACCAAATAAAAAACATACTAGAGGCACACAACAGCAAATTTGAAGAGACAGAAGAAAGAATAAGCTATCAAGAGGACAGAGTACTAATTTTGAACACTCAAAACAGCAAATGGCAAAAAAGATGGAAAAATTGGAATTGGACCTCAGGAAAATGATAGACAAAACAAAGTGCACAAATATGAGAAGTATTGGTGTCCCAGAAGGAGAAGAGAGGAGTAAAGGGCTAGAAAGAGTAGTTGAAGATATAATGGAGGAAAAGTCTGATATACAGGACATATATATATATACAAGTTGTAGAAGCCCAACAAACTCCAAACAGAATAAATCCAAATAGGCCTTTCCCAAGACACATACTAATCAGTCAGTCAAATGTTGTAAAGAAGCAGAAAATTCTGAAAGCAGCAAGAGAAAAACAATCTACTACATACAAGGGAAACCACCTAAGACTGAGTTCAGACAACTCAACTAGCACCATGGAGGCGAGAAGGCAGTGGTATGATTTATTTAAGATTCTGAAAGAGAAAGACTTCCAGCAAAGAATTCTGCACCCAGCCAAACTATCCCTCAAAACTGAAGGAGAAATTAAAATTTTCAAAGACAAACAAATCCTGAAAGAATTGGTCAGCAAGAGACTAGCCCTACAAGAAATACTAAAGAGAGTTTTGGCACTTGAGAAAAAACAAAGACAGGAGAGGGAGGTCTGAAGGAGGGCACAGAATTGAAAAGTACCACTAAGGGTAATTTAAAGAATACAAAGAGAAAGAGGGAAAAGAATACATAGATCTGACAAATAAAATAAAAAATATAAGATGGTGGATTCAAGAAACACCTTTTCAGTAAAAACTTTGAATGTTAACAGACTAACCTTACCAATTGAAAGATAACAGATTTTTTAAAATTTTAACAGATTAGTAGAATGGATTAAGAAATATAATCCAGCTATATGCTGCTTATAAGAGACTCATCTTAGAATCAAGGATACAAATAGATTGAAAGTGAAAGGATGGAAAAGATTTTCCATGCAACTTATAACCAAAAGAAAGCAGGAATAGCTGTACTAATATCGGACAAAATAAACTTTAAATGTAAAGATATCATAAAAGACAAAGAAGGACACTATATATTAATTAAAAGGACAATTCAACAAGAAGATAGAACAATCATAAATGTATATGCTCCCAATTAAGGAGTTCCAAAGCACATGAGACAGACATTGCTAAAACTGAGGGGAGGATAGATGTTTCAACAATAGTAATAGGAGACTTCAATACACCACTCTCCTCTATAGATAGAACAAGAAGACAGAAAATCAACAAGGAAATAGAGAAGTTAAACAACTTGATAAATGAGTTAGACCTCATTTATATAATTACCTACAGACATATATAGGTAATTACACCCCAAAACACAAGGATATACATTCTTCTCTAGTGCTCATGGAACATTCTCTAGTTTAGAGAATTTGTTGGGGCACAAAACAGGTCTTTATAAACTTAACAACACTGAAATTATTCAAAGCACTTTCTCAGATCACAATGGAATGAAGCTGGATCTAAGTAACCACCAAGGAATGAGAATATTTACAAATATATAGAGATTAAACAACACACATTTAAGCAACAAGACGGTGAAAGAAGAAATTGATAGAGAAATCAGTAGCTATCTGGAGATGAATGAAAATGAGAATACAGCTTATCAGATCTTATGGGATATGGCAAAGTCTGTGCCAAGAGGGAAATTTATTGCCCTAAATGCCTATATTAAAAAATGAGAAAGAACAAAAATCAAGGATTTAACTGCTCACCTGTAGGAACTTGAAAAAGAACAGCAAACTAACCCAAAGCAAATAAAAGAAGAGAAATAACACAGATTAAAGCAGAGTTAAATGAATGGGAGAACAACGGAACAATAGAAAGAATCAGTAAACCCAAAAGTTGGGTTCTTTGAGAAAACCAATAAAATTGATGGGCCACTAGCAAGACTGACAAAGAAAAAGAGAGAGGATGCAAGTAAACAAAATCAGAAATGAAAAGGGGTGCAGTATCACAGACTCTGGAGAAATAAAAAAAATCATAAGAGGATACTATGAACAACTATATGTCAACAAACTGGAAAACTTAGATGAAATCAACAAATTCCTGGAAATACACAAACAAGCTACACTGACTCAGGAAGAAATAGAAGATCTCAACAAACCAATCATAAGTAAAGAGATTCAATGAGTCATCAAAAATCTTCCTACAAAGAAAAGCCCAGGACCAGATGGCTTCACAGGGGAATTTAATCAAACACTCCAAAGAGAACTAACACCAATCTTGCTCAAAGTTTTCCAAAAAAATTGAGGAAAAAGAAACTCTCACTAACTCATTTTTTGAAGCTAATATTTTAATACCTAAACCAGGTAAAGACGCTAAAGAAAGGACAACTGCAGGCCAATCTCCCTAATGAATATAGGTGCAAAAATTCTCAACAAAACATCAGCAAGTTGAATCCAACAACACATTAAAAGAATTATACACCATGACCGAGTGGGATTTATACCAGGAATGCAAGAATGGTTCCACACAAGAAAACCAATTAAGGTAATACAGCACATTAACAAATCAAAAGGGAAAAATCACATGATCATCTCAATTGGTGTTGAAAAAGCATTTGACAAAATTCAACATCCGTTTTTGATAAAAATACTCCAAAAGATAAGAATCAAAGGTAACTACCTCAATATGATAAAGGGAATATGTGAAAAACTGATAGCCAGCATCTTAGTTAGTCGAGAGAGACTTAAAGCTTTCCCCTAAGGTCAGGAATAAGGCAAGGATGCCTACTGTTATTCAACATTGTGCCAGAAATTCTAGCTACAGCAATCAGGCAGGACAAAGAAATAAAAGTCATCCAAATTGGAAAGGAAGAAGTAAAACTTTCATTATTTGCAGATGGCATGATACTATACTTGGAAAATCCTGAGAAATCTACAGCAAAGTTACTTGAGCTAATAAACAAATTCAGCAAGGTGGTGGGATATAAAATGAATGTGCAAAAATCAGTAAGGTTTCTACACACAAGCAATGACCTAACTGAGGAGTCAGTTAAGGAAAAACTTCCATTCAAAATAGCAACTAAAAGAATCAAGTACTTAGGAATGAACTTAACTAGGGCTGTAAAGGACTTGTACACAGAAAACTATATAACATTGCTAAAAGTAATCAAACAAGATCTGAATAGGTGGAAAGACATTCCTTATTCATGGATAAGGATAAATATAGTTAAGATATCAATTCTCCCCAAATTGCTCTACAGATTCAACACAGTACCAACAAAAATTCCAACAGCCTACTTTGAAGACTTGGAAAAGCTAGTTACCAAATACATCTGGAAGGGCAAGAGACCTTGAATAGCTAAAAAGCATCCTAAAAAAGAACAAATTGGTAGGATTAATGCTCCCTGATATTAAAACCTATTATAAAGCCACAGTGGTCAAAACAGCATGGTACTGGCACAGTGAAAAAGCATTGACCAAGGAATGGAATTGAGAGTGCAGAAACAGACCACCAAATCTATGGTCAACTGATTTTTGACAAGGCCCCCAAATCCTCTGAACTGGGACAAAATCATCTTTTCAATAAATGGGCATGGAAGAGCTAGATATCAATAGCCAAAAGAATGAAAGAGGACCTCTATCTTACACACTATACAAAAAGTAACTCAAAGTGGATCAAACACCCAAATATAAGAATTAGTGCCATAAAGCTTCTGGAAGAAAATGTAGGAAAGCATCTTCAAGACCTAGTAATTGGTGGTAGATTCCTAAACTTTACACCCAAAGCACAAGCAACAAAAGAAAAAATAGATTAACGGGAACTCCTCAAAATCAAATGCTTCTGCACCTCAAAAGACTTTGTCAAAAAGGTGAAGATGCAGCCAACTCCATGGGAGAAAATATTTAGTAAGCACATATCAGACAAAGGTTTGATAACCTGTATACACAAAGAAATCATACAATTCAACAACAAAAGAACAAACAACCCAATTATAAAATGTGCTAGAGATATGAATAGGAATTTTTTCTGAAGAGCAAATACAGATGGCTCAAAAGGACATGAATAGGGCAATGCAACGGTGGCTCAGTGGTAGAATTCTCACATGCCATACCAGAGACTCCAGTTTCGATTCCTGGAGCCTGCTCATGCTAAAAAAATAAAGGACATGAAGAGATGTTCATTTTCGTAGGCTATAAGGGAAATGCAGATCAAGACTACAATAAGATACCACCTCACATCTATAAGAATGACTGCTGTTAAACAAACAGGAAACCATAAATATTGGAGAGGACATGGAGAAATTGGGACACTTATGCACTGCTGGTAGGAAGTATAGTGGTGCAGCCACTATGGAAGATGGTTCCTTAGGAAACTAAATATTGAGTTGCCCCTATGACCCAGCAATAGCACTACTTGGCATATACACAGAAGAGCTGAAAGCAACAACACAGACAGACATTTGCACATGATGTTCATAGTAGCATTATTCACAATCGCCAAAGGATGGAAACAAACCAAATGCCCATCAACAGAGGAGCTGATTAACAAAATGTAGTATATACATACAATGAATATTAGCAGCAGTAAGACAAAATGAAGTCCTGAAGCACTTGACAAGATGGATGAGCCTTGAGGACAAAATGCTGAGTGAAATAAGCCAGACACAAAAGGATAGATACTGTATGATTCCACTTTTATGACCATGGTGAAGGTAAAATCAGAGGCTTATGAAACAGAATATGGGAGACTTAGAGATACATAGAAGCTAGAGATGGGTGAACAGTTAGCTAAGAAGGTTGAACTCCAATGTAAGGGAATAGATAGAAGTGAAGTTGGTTCTCTAGTAGATCCATAAGTAATATTAACACATTGAAGATGAACAAGATCGAAAGATAGAACTATATGACCCACTGATTAACACTAGAAATATGAATTAGTGCTTGCAAGAACTATTTCAAAGGCATGATTCGTGTACAAAGAGTGTTTAAGTCCAGGGTACAGGGTGAAGGTGCTATTGCATGCTATGGGCTATGTTTAAAAGGAAAATACCAGCACTACTACAGCAACAGCAGGGGTAAATAATGGGGGGAGGGACAAAAGTTAAGAGGAGGTTTAGATTTCCTATTTGGCGAGGATGTGTTTATTGGTTTTCTTTCTCTTGAGAACAATGAAATGATCTAAAATTGAGCATGTTGATGGACTGTGGACTTTGGGCGCTATACATGATGCCTGATGCATACAGGTGGCTGAAAGATGCATTGACAGCGAAGTAGGTTGGTAAACGATGGTGTGTACTTATGAACAAATGCTGTACTGCTACAAAAAAAAGAACAAAGTCATGAGGCAAGCAATGATTTGAATACCAGCACCATGTGAATGAATGGGTGGGACATTTGGTAAGACAAAATAAGCCAGAAACAAAAGAACAACAACAATGGCATGCTTACATTAGAAAATGCTTACAAAAAAACAAGGGCCTAGACTGTAAGCTTTTATAGCAGACACATTCTGTCCAGAGTGGTAATTACTATTTCTGGATTTCAAGAGGCTGATATATATATATATATATATCTGGATTTCAAGAGGATATATATATATATATATATCTTCTGATATTTAGAGATAAGAATGAGGCTGATCAGGGTGGTGTTAAAGTAATTCAGAAAGCAGGGGTAAGGAAGACATTGTTTACATTTTAGAACCACACATACTCTTTGAGACCAAAGGAAGAAAGTTTTATTTGGTCTGAAACCTAAATTTCCTGTTGCACACAATCTAACTCAACCTATATGTGTAGCTCATTTGGACAACTGAAACACAGGGAGCCCAGAATAAGAAAAAAAGTCCTTTAATCCTGTATAGCTTAATAATGCCTGAATACATCCTAGAATATAGTAAACAGATAATCAAAAGGTATTGGCAAAGTCCCTTTTTAATTCCATATAAAAATATGGAATTATTAAACTTTACCATAAGGGAATCCCCTGATACTGTGTCAAAGTTTAGGGACACCCAAATCAATAGGCCATGCCCTTGATCTTGAGACTTACTCTCGTGAAGCTTATGCAAGTAGCAGAGAAGCTTAGCCTACCTATAGATATGCCTAAGATTTACTTCTGGAGAACCCCTTTTGTTGCTCAGATGTTGTCTCACACTCTCTAAGTCCAACTCTGCAAGTGAAATCATTGCCCCCCTCCCCATGTGGGGCATGACATCCAAGGGTGAAGTCTCCCTGGTGACACAGAAGATGACTCCCAGGAATGAATCTGGCCCTGGCACTGTGGGATCATCAATTCCATTCTGACCAGAAGGGGGAGAAGAAGTGTAACTAATAAAGTATTTGTGGCAGAGAGAGTTCAAATAGAGTCAAAGGGCTACTCTGCAGGTTGCTCTTATGCAAGCTTCAGTTAGACATTGCTACCTATCATAACTTGCCAAAGCCCAACCAGGACCATTCCAGCCAATCCTAAAGAACACCTAGGGCAATATATAAGATTTCACAAATGTTCCATGCACTAGTGTGACTTCCCAGAAACCTACAACCTCCAGATGAGTCCCTGGTCCAGATAAATCCTGAAAACTGGAGGGCCCAGGCTCCTCAGAACATGAGATGGTCCCATTTCCCTATTCCACAATAGTGGCAGACCCTTTCAACATGAAAAAGTTAGAATGTGTGAATCAGGGATAGAAAGATCAAAGGCGATGGTGGAGTTATACAGAGAAGACAGTATTTAGCAAATGAATGTGATCGCTGAATCATTAGATTGATATCTCTTTTAGTCTCCAGTATCTTAGAGTAGCTAGAAGTGAAAACCTAAAATTGTGGAATTGTAACCCATATCAAGCTCTGAAATATGTTCTACAACTAATTGTGGTGCTGTGCTTTGAAATTTATTGCTTTTTCATATATATGTTATTTTTCACAAAAAAGAAAGAAAAGAGGTCGAGTGTGGTGATTAAAAAATATTTAAGCCTTCTAGCCTACTAAATTCTGGAGCAGCTAAAAGTAAAAATATGAGAGGATCATATGGTAGCTCATGACAAACTCTGGGATCTCTCCTGTAACTGCTTTTTGAAGAGTGCTTTGAAAACTATTGCTTTTTTATTTCTTTGCTTTGTACATATGTTATATTATACAATAAAAAAGTTTTTAAAAATTCAGTATTAAAAGCCAAACCAGCAGGCGGGCCACAGTGGCTCAGCAGCAAGAACGCTTGCCTGCCATGCCAGAGGACCCGGGTTCAATTCCCGGTGCCTGCCCATGTATAAAAAAAAAATTAAAAAAAAAAAAGGCAAACCAGCTGTATTAACTATGGTTCTCTAGAGAAACTGAATCAGCAGGAGATATCTGAAAATATAAAATTTATAAAAGTTTCTCACATAACATGAGGATGTAGAGTCCATGATTTGTAGGTAGGCCATAAGCTGGAAGCTCCAATGAAGTTCTTCAGTGAACTCTTAGGAGAGCCAGCCTTGCTGAAACAGGAAGAGAGATTGTCTCTTCTGAATCATACGTAAAAGTTTCTGGTGATTAGATTAAACATTACTCATTGCAGAAGACACTACCGTGGATGCAGCCAACACGGTCATGATTTAAGTCCATGAAATGTCCTCATAGCAACACACAGGTCAGTGCTTGCCTGACCAGGCAACTGGGCACCACCATCTGGGCAAGGTGATACATGAACCTGACTGTGACACCATCTAATTAAAAATTGAACAAAATAGTTGAGCAAACACACACAAAAAAACTTTCTGGATGGAAAATAAGCACATGAAAAGATGTTCAACATGATTAGTCTTTAGGGAAATGCAATTTAAAGTCACAATAAGATACCACTGCACATCTTTTAGAATGGTTTAAAAAAGCAAAAACAAACAAACAAAATATCGAGTGCTAGTGAGCATGCAGAGCAACTGGAACTCTGATTCATTGCAGATGTAAACACAAAATGGTACAACCACTGTGGAAAACAGTTTATTACAAAGTTAAACAGTTCTCAGTAAAATTAGCAAATGACCCAGCAATCCTACTCCTAGGAGAAATTAGCACTGTATTCACACAAAAACCTGCATGCAAATATTTATGGAAGTATTTCTCATAATTACCAAAAATTGAAAACAATTTAAATATGTTTCCAAAAATTGGAAACAATTCAAATGTGTTTCAACAGAGAAATGGACAAACTGTGTATATCCATCCAATAGAATACTACTGGGCAATAAAAAGGAACAACTACTTATACTCACAACATAATGAAACAAAATGCATTATGCTAAGTTAAAGATGTATCAAAAATTGTAAAGGGACTGAGGTTTTACCCTGCTTACAAGCCAACAAGTTAGCCTATCACTGTTCTGTAGATGGTACCAGAAGACAGAAGACTCCCGGCTCAGAGACAAAGGATTTTGTTACAGCACAGCAGGCAGCATGAGCTTAATGTTCAAATCAATTTGAACACAGTTGCCATTCAAACCATGGAGACAATGCAGAGGCAGGCCCATGCATAAATGGGTTTATATCACAATTGAGGAATCCCACCTTAGAAAACTTCCAGGGGGCTACAGACAATCCTGTCAAACTATCTCTCTGCAGGAAGCATAACTGTATAACACTAATCAGATTGCAACATACCAGAAACAGATCAGCTTTTACTAAGGGGATTTATTTAGTTAAAAATTTATAATTCTTCAGAGGAAAGGAAGCTAGCTTTCATCTGAATTTCTCTGTTACATGGAAAGGCACATGGCAATGTCTGTTGGCCTTCTCTCCCAGCTTCTGGATTCCAATGATTTCCTCAGGGTGACTCCTTTCTACATCTCCAAATGTCTGTGCTGAGCTGTAAGTCCTGAGATGAGGTATACTGAGCAGCTGAGCTCTCTTCTGAGCTCTTTCTTTTAAACCTCCAGCTAATTATATTAAACTTCCTTCATTGTGGAAGGCACTCCCCTTAGCTGACCACAAATGTAATCAGCCGTAGGTGAATATCACATACTGATGATTTAAATCCACAGAAATAAAACAACAGGATATCATAATTTCCACAATATATGATTCCATTTATATGACATTTAGGAAAAGGCAAAGCTATGGGGACAATTATAGATAGAGCAGTGGTTTTCAGGGTTAGTGTGGGAGCAAGGGTCAAAGGGTCAGGAGAGGGGAACTTTGGGTAGTGATGAAACCGTATTTGATCTGATGATGGTGGTGGTGATGTGAATGCATGCATACACTAAAACTCATAAAACTGTATATTAAAATGAAAGTTAATTATGTTGTATGTCAATTTAAAAAGTAATAAATTAAAAATCAAATACTAACAAAGGATATTCATTACAAAAAGAAGGCATTAGGTTTGAAAGACATGCATATCATTTTTTAAACCATTTCTTCTATTTCTACTCCACTAATAGTTTCTGAAATGCTGCTTCCATTTAAGAGATCAGTGGTAAAATGCAGCCTCGTATGGGCCTAGGAAAGTCCATGTACACAAGTCCAAGGAAACACACACAGCAAAGTCTTTGAGAATTAGAAGACAAACATCAGGTTTTAATGTCTGGTTTTGACATTTGCTCAATTTCAGAGGAGGGAGTTGTATTAGTTAGGGTTCTCTAGAGAAATGGAATCAACAGGAAACACTCGCAAATATAAAATTCATAAAAGTGTTTCATGTGACCATGGAAACACAGAGTCCAAAATCCACAGGGCAGACTGTGAAGCCAACAATTCCAATGGAGGGTCTGGATGAACTCCACAGGAGAGGCTCAGCAGCCGAGGCAAGAAGAGAGCCTGTTTTTTCTGAATCCTCCTTAAAAGGCTTCCAGTGATTAGATTGAGCATCACTCATTGCAGAACACTCCCCTTGGCTGACTACAAATGGAATCAGCTGTGGATGCAGCTGACATGATCATG
>PVIY010012261.1:8408-45498 GCA_004026745.1 Myrmecophaga tridactyla | reverse complement strand
TTCCAGTGATTAGATTGAGCATCACTCATTGCAGAACACTCCCCTTGGCTGACTACAAATGGAATCAGCTGTGGATGCAGCTGACATGATCATGATCTAATTCTATGAAATGTCCTCATTGCAACAAACAGGCCAGCACTTGCCCAACCAGACAAACAAGTACCACCACTTGGCCAAGATGACACAAGAACATGACCATGACAGGAGTCCTCAAGGGAAATGATTCTTCAATTGTACTCAAATTTCAATAACTTTCAAGCAAACAATTACTTGATCTGTTTCTTTAAAAGATAATGTTTTGACCTGACCTCCTTGGTTGAAACATAGGAGTAGGCTTTTCCTGCCAAAATGTAGACTTTTTTTTTCATTTTAGTAATGAATGGAATGTTATATTACACCTGACCTCTTTTCCCACCACAAATCAAGCCATCTGTTCTGAAACCCTATTTTTTCCCCTAGTTTTAATTTCTTTTCCAATATCCTTTTCACTTCTAAGGAACATTGCCACTTTAAACTCTCTAAAACTGTGTCCTAAGGCAGAGCTAATACTTTCTACTTTGGGAAACCATCATATTAGGTGGTTAATTAAACTTTTTCAACAAATGTTTTTGACCTCCTATTACCAAGGCTTTTTGCAGGGAGTAGATGCTAGGTATAAATTAAACCAACTAGGTCAATAGCTACAGTAGCTGAAAAAAAAATGTTGGAATGTTATATTTAACACATAAGCCTAACTTCTCATCTATGATTTGACTTACAACCCTAGCGATTAAGCAATTTTCTCAGGCTTGCTGGTTTTTGACAAAAGGAACAGGAAAAAAAAATTAATTGCCAATGGCACTGGAGAAGTCACTTGAAAATATTGAGTTAATCATTCTTCCCCCAGATGCTTACCCCCAAATCTTTTAATGTTTTTATTATTTTTCTCGAGGTTTTCTGTTGAGGTTAGCTTCCTCTTTTCCCCAGTGCATCCTCCTCACAACTCTGCTCCATCTGACTCCCACAGATCATACAAATGTCTGACTCACACTTGTTATATGTCACCTGTTTTCAGCATTATATGCCCTTTGCCATAATGTTATTTTTTTCATCATTCCATTTTTTATGATATTTGTATATTCGTAGCCATATTTTTGTTATTAAATGTAGGACAGCATGTTTAGCATCAATAAGTAGGGTGCAATTACACACACAAACTCTGTAGAAAGCCTAATTGCTCACATGACCAGCAACCACTAGGTCCTATTTTAATTATGAGAAAACTTTGGTAGTTTTGTTATCTGAAGACACTCAGAGTAATAGTGAAAATGGTACTCTAGGACTAAGGTTTTGCCTCCTAATCTCACTGCTCTGAGGGAGAAGTTTGATCAGGCAAAGTTTGGTAGTGAAGTAAAACACTTTCTTGGAAAATGAACTTGAAACAATGGTGGATTTCTGCTACCTCTAGCAAAAAACCCCTATATTTAGGAGTGTCAGTTCCTTTTCTTAGACAGCTGCTGTTTAACCTGAAACCTAAAGTTTTCAGTATCCAAACACTGCTTATCTGTAAAATTTTCCATATCTTTTGTATTCTCTAGTGGCATGAAAGCTTCCTCCTATTCAAATACAATCTTTTGTCCACTTCCATCAAAGCATGCCAACATCTTCTCCCACCCTTATGATATCTTACATCATAGGCCTTTTGGTTATCTTCTCGTGGTTTCTCATTTTCATTCCTGATTCAAATTGCTTACCTACAACTGACCTAATATATTTTTAGTTATTATCTGACTCACACATTTCCCAGTGAGCCATTAAGAGACTTCCTTTACAAAGATGCTTCTATTTCAATAGAAATAAACATTACTTTTTATTAGCCACTGTCTATGTGTTGTCAAGTCAACCCCCCTGTGTTTCCAAATAAAATTTTACATTACTCAATCTGTTGCCATATAAAACTGAAGTTGTGTCCAGAGTTCTATGTGCATATTAACCTCCAAGCTACTTAAAGACTACCAGGGCTCTCCCTGGAGCTAAGTGGTCAATATATGTCTGATGAATGAATGGAGGAAGGAAGGAAGGAAGGGAGGAAGGAAGGAAGGAAGGAAGGAAGGAAGGAAGGAAGGAAGGAAGGAAGGAAGGAAGGAAGGAAGAAAGGAAGGAGGGAAGGAAGGAAGGAGGGAGGGAAGGAAGGAAGGAAGGAAGGAAGGAAGGAAGGAAGGAAGGAAGGAAGGAAGGAAGGAAGGAAGGAAGGAGGAAGGAAGGAACCTCCATTGCCATGTGGGAGGTAAATAGCATAGTGTGGTAGTTAGGTTCAGTTGTCAACTTGGCCAGGTGAAGGTGCCTAGTTTTATTGCTGTGGACATGTGCCAATGGCATGTGAACCTCATCTGTTGCTGACTACATCTGCAGTCGGCTAGGAGGCATGCCTGCTGCAATGAATGATGTTTGATTTAATTGGCTGGTGCTTAAATGACAGAGGTCAACGTAGCCTAGCCCAAGCAGCTCAGCATACCTCATCTCAGCATTTGCAGCTCATCAGCCCTGGCCTTTGGAGATGCAGAAAGGAATCACCCCAGGGAAAGTTGTTGGAACCCAGAGGCCTGGAGAGAAGGCCAGCAGAGATTGCTCTGTGCCTTCCCACGTAAGAAAGAACCTCAGTTGAAAATTAGCTGCCTTTCCTCTGAAGAACTATGTATTTTTAACTAAACAAATCCCCTTTTATTAAATGCCAACCCATCTCTGGTGTGTTGCATTCTGGCAGCTTTGTTAGACTAGAACACATGCTAAAAATGATTTATCATTTTTGCCCTAGAAATCTGAGTTTGGATATAGCCTGAAGTGAGTTTGGATATAGCCTGAAGTGAGTTTGGATATAGCCTGAAGTGAGTCTAGATTTAAATGAATGAGAGGAACTTTTCTAGTGGACGAGAATCCTCTGTGATGGAAGATAATGCTGGTGCTCTTGCACCCTGATTTATCAAACATTAGAAGAAAGAATGGAATGAGAGAATAATACTGGACAAGATTAATAGCAGGCCAGAATTATGGAGAAATTTAGGAATCTGATTGAAAAAAAAAGAAGGCAGAAAAACATATAATAGACTCAAAATATCTAGTGTTTACCAAAGATAAGAAGGGCCTATGAACATCTGAAAACTCCAAATCATCAGTAGCTTCTATCATGACATGAATGTACAACTAGGAGAACAATTGTGTGCATGTAGAAATGATGAAAGCTAGGAAATTAGTAGCAGGGTGAGAGAAGAAGATGAAGTTTTGGACTCAAACAGTTATCCTTAACTTGAAGGCAAGTACTCTTCTAATCTCAAATCCCCCAATCTAAATACAGCCCAAACACACACACATTCAAAAAGGAAAAAGAAGTATTAACAGAAGGTCATATATGATATTCACATTTAATTGGGCAAAAAATGATTATCCCCCAAGATATGTAATAGGGTTGGAAAATGGCAAACTGAAAGGGAGTTCTTGAATCAGAGGGGCTGAACTTGAATTACTTGTTGAGACTTGGCCGGGTTAGGAAGTTCCCCATCATTTTGCAGTGGCAGTTTTACACAAGTAAAACCAAGGTCAATTAATCACTAGCCTGCCGATACTTGAAGAAAGAAAAGGTTTTGTTGGTTTCCATTATTCTCAGAACAAAAATGAGGGAAAAGTTAGTAGCATTGATAGTGTTTAAAATAACAGGGAATGAGGAACCATGGAGGAAATAGCACCTTCATCAGAATTTGCAAAGAAACCAGGTTAAACATGAGTGACAGCATGATGTGGACATTAACTAACCTATAGTTATCTCCATGTTAGGTTTGATAAATGCCTAATAATCCAGCCAAACAATTGGTTTAGCAAAATTATCTCCTCAGGACCATAGTGGTAATGTACTGTTTTACATTCTTAAGGCATGGAAAGAAGACAGAACAAGCTACACCTCTATAGACACGTTTATAGATATAAGCAAGACATCGATGTAAACATACTAACTGTACTTGCTAAATATTCAAGCAGTAAGAAAATAAGGAGGCAGTTAAAGGCTTACTAAGACTTCTTTATAAATATAGCCTGCTTAACCTTCAAAAAGATGTTATTTTGTTTAGTTTTGAGAAAAATTTCCATAGCTGGGAAAAAAATCCCATCTTCAACAGCAGTTGGTAGAAGCTATTTAGTGATACTCTTCCTTCTTCTCCCTGTCTTTCCACATCCTCTCTCCTTATCTGCCATTCTTTTTTCCTCCCCTCCTTGCCCTTTCATCCCCTTCCTTCCTCTCCTTTTCTTCTCCCATCCTCCCCTGTCCTGCTGTCCTGCCTCATCTTGTCCTTAATTAGGAACAGAGAAAACAAAAAAAGAAAGTAAAAATGAAGAGAAAGATACCCTTATTCATTCAATGAGAACTGTTGAAATCCACCAAGTGCCAGGACTTGCACTAATCACAGTCAGTTTTGGAGTGAGTAAGACAAACTTGGTCCCTGTCCTCTCAGCACAGAGTCTAGCACAGAAGATGGGTAGCCAAGAGAATAATAACAAAAAGGATGATGCATGTAATGGTAGATATTCTTATAGGGCAAACAATTAAGGGACCTGAGAGAAAGAGAAATACACCTAGTCCATGGAAAACTCCATGCAATTTTTGTGTGGACATATGGGGAAGTGTGATCTTAATACTTTGTCAAAAGTCTCTGATTATGAAAGGAATTATTAGATTTTTTTACACATATTGCCTAATTCTCCTCTTAAGTCATAACCTAAATTTTATCAGTTAAAATAAAAGTTCCTCTTTTCTTCCTGAACTGACTCTGATAGCTCCCATGAGAAAGAGAGAGAAAGGTAAACATTAAAAAATATTTTTTCCAAACAAACACTCTCACTTCTTCCTTACCCCCATTCTCTGGTAACATTTTATCTTCTTTCTATATCTGCAAATCTTCTCTTTCTATTAATCTGTTGCAAGTGATATCAGACAATATTTATCCTTGTGCATTGAGCTGATCTTAAATGGTTATGTACCCCAGAAAAGCCTATGTTCTCTAACCCATTCTTATGGGTACAGACCTATTGTTGGATGGGATCATTTGATTAGGTTATTTCCATGGAGATGTGTCCAGACCATTCAAGATGGGTCTTTATCTGCCTATGGAGTCCTTTAAGGGACCCACATTTTGAAGAGAGCTCATACCTGAGAGAAGCTAAGAGAGAAAGAAAATGTCCACAGAGATATTTTGAAGAGAATTTCCAGCAGATGTCACCATGTGCTTCCCATGTGACATAGAACCCCAGATGTCAGCAGCCATTCCTCTGAGAAGGTATCCTCTTGTTGGTGCCTTAATTTGGACATTTTCACAGCCTTAGGATTGTATCTTGTAACTTAATAATACCTCTCTGTAAAAGCCTATCCATTTCTGGGTATATTGCATTCCAGCAGCTTTGGCAAACTAAAACAAGATTTTTTTTTTTTTTGCATGGGCAGGCACCAGGAATCGAACCCAGGTCCCTGCCATGGCAGGCAAGAACTCTGCCTGCTGAGCCACCGTGGCCCATCCTAAAACAAGAATTTGGCACCAGAGAAGTGGGGTCCTGTGATTGCAAATACTAAAAATGTAGAAACGGCTTTACATATGGTTAAGGGGAACATTCTGAAGGAATTGTGATATGCTTGATAGAAAAGGCCTGAATTGCTTTGAATAGACTGTTGGTAGAAATATGGACTCTAAAATACTTCTAATGAGGCCATAGACAGATATGATGAATGCGTCATTGCAAACTAGAAGAAAGGTGACCCTTGTTTTAAAGTGGCAGAGAATTTGGCAAAATTGGGTACTGCTGTTAGATGGAAGGAGGAATTTGAAAGCAATGAGCTAAGATATCTAGCTGAGAAAATTTCCAAACTAAATGTGGAAAATGCAGCCTGTCTTCTCCTTGCAACCTATAGTAAAATGTGAGAGGAATGGGATAAGCCAAGAACTGAACTCTTGGGTACAAAGAAACCAGAAATTGATAGTTTAGAAAATTCTGAGCTTTTGGAAAGAGACACTTCAGAGAATAGTGCCCCATGTGAGGATTTAACCAAACATGGAATCAGTCAGCCATTTCAGTAAAGCTAGGACTGGAAATTCAGCTATCCAGGAAGAACTCATGAAAAGCCCTATTGTATGATGCTTGTGATCCCTGTGTGCTGCATGCCAAGCCAACAAATATTTTTGTGAGAGCTTTATGAATGGAATCACAGTCATTGTGACATAGAAGGACAGAAAAAGGACAAATTGAAGGGAAAATGGCTTCAAAGGTAGAATCATGGTAGCTAAGGTCTGGAACTCAGAAATCTTGGGCCAGAGGAGTGGAAATATCCAGGCATGGGGCGTGAGTGTCTTCATCCCAGAGGCAGAGGGTGGAATTTCCACCTCAATGTTCAGGATAAGTTTTGTTACTCCAGGCCTCAGAATGTGTGGAGTACCTTCCTTGGTGATTGACCAGAGCCTGGCCACCACCCCACTATTCTGAAGGGATTGAGACTATGCTCTGGAGATGGCAGAGAGTCTGGAGCCACCCAGATGCTTGAAGAGGTTGGAGCCAAGAACACGATGGTCTCTCTAATGCTTGCATATGTTAAAACCCTCACCCCAGTGTTTGGAGACAGCAGGGCTGCTGTGAAAGCCCTTGGAGAGGGTGGGACTGCTGCTCTTTCAATCCCCAAGGATAAAACATCATTCTATAAATGATGCTTAGACTTTGAAACCTAATGGAGCTTGTCCTGCAGGTTCTGGGAACTTTTGGGACCTTGACCCCATCTTCCTTCCAATTTCTCCCTTTGAAAATTGGAACTTTTATCCTATGACTGTCTCTTCTTTGTAAATTGGATGTGAATAACTTGTTCTGGATTTCCCAGGAGATCCATAGCCAGAGAAAAATTTTGCCTTAGGACAGACCATACCTGAGACTTTGTGCTATTTTTTCAACTTTGTATTGTATTTGTAACGTTATTGAATGGTTTAAGGCTTTTGTGATATTGTGATGGAATGAATGTATTTTGTATATGGAAAGAACATGTCTTTTTTTGGGTCCAGATGGTGGAATTGCTGGTTTGAAACTGTTAGGTGCCCTAGAAAAGCCATGTTCTTCTAATCCATTATTGTGGGTGAAAATTTATTATTGGATGGGACATTTTGATTAGGTTGTTTCCATAGAGATGTGACCCTGCCCATTCAAGATGAGTCTTAGTCCTTTAAGGGAGAGATATTTTGGAGAGAGCTCAGAGCCAAGAGAAGCTAAGAGAGAAAGAAAATGCCCACAGAGACATTTTAGAGAGACAGTCCAGTGATGTTGCCATGTGTCTTCCCATGTGACAGAGGACCTCTGGATGCCAGAAGCCTTTCCTCTGAGAAGGTATCCTCTTATTTCAGCCTTAATTTGGACATTTTCACAGCCTTAAAATTGTAACCTATAACTTAATAAATCTCATTTGAAAAGCTAATCCAATTCCGGTATATTGCATTCTGGCATTTTTAGCAAACCCAAACATGTATCTTGCTTATTTCACTGAGCACAATATTCCAGCTTCTTCCATGTTGAAACTGTTTCATAACTTCATTCTTTTTTATGGTCAAATATATTCCATTGAATGTATGTATCACTTTTTTTTTATCCATTCATACATACAAATGAGTGTATTACCACATTTTGTTTAATCCATCATGTTGATGGGAATTTGAGTTATTTCTTCTTTTTGGCTATTGTGAATGGTGCTGTTATAAACAGTTATCTCTTTGATGTCCTTGTTTTAACTTTCTTTTCTTATTTACTTAATAGTGGAATTGCTGAGTCACAAGGTAATTCCATACTTAACTTTTTCAGGCTCTGCCATATTGCTTTCCACAATGACTGTGCCATTTTACATTCCCACCAACAGTGCCCTAAAAATTCCAGTTTTTCTGCATTTTCTCCAACACTTATTATTTTCCATTTTAAAAAATAATAGCCATCCTTGTGTCTATGAAGTAGAATCTCATTGTGATTTGATTTGCATTTCCTTAATTGCTACTGAGAGAACTATTAATTTGAATTATCTCTAATAATTTGACAAACTGTTCCTGGCTGTTGAGATATTTTAAATGCATGAATAGTTATGAAATTAAGCAACATAAATAAATTCTTGAGCGGTAATTGTGCTATTCCAAAAAGGGCACATGCCAGCTTTTGACATTATGTTTAAGGAAAGAATTTTCTTTTGTCTTATTTCATTTTATTCATTTTTAAATTTATTTTAGTCAGTGATTTCATTGTTCAAGTCATTATACTGAGCTCTGAAAATGAAATGATAAATAAACTAGGTATAGTTCTTGCCCCCATAGGCATTTTTAAAAATGAACAGAATCAAATTCAGTTACTTTCAGCAAACTAGGGATTAAATATATCAAAGAAGCAAATGATGTCTTAATCTGTATGCCCCAAAAGCACAGTCTGAGACAAAGTTTAGGATACTGGCAGCTTATCCCAGGAAGCTAGTGAAGAAACAGAGAGAATGAGGCAGAGAGGTAGTCACTAATGTAGGTCACATAGGTTTGATTCCATAAGGACCATTTTGAAAAGTGCAGAATGCCTCCAAGAAGTGTCCCCTTGAAAGATAAGGGGCAATAATGTTTACCCATCACCTCCCTTGGTTAAGGTTGCTGCCTGGGAGCATGAAGTCTCTCAGATTTCCAAGCTAAGCCTCCGCGTGGGCCATGGGAGCTCCTGCAGAGTCCAAGATAAAGAGCAGAATGTGGAAAGACAGAAAGACATTCTGTGTGCTTAAGTAGGGACACCATGGTGAGTGTGACATCAAAGGGGATTGTCCATTGCAGTCCACTTGAAATAGGAGTGGATTGAGGGGATGTGACAGAAGCCCAGAGAAACTAACCACAAATAACATTTTCACACTACCTCCTGATTCTGAACAAAATCACCAGGTGGGATGGTTTGGAAACTTTATGGACTCCAGAAGATCATGTCATTAAAGCTAATCTATTCCTGTTGGTGTTGACCTGTTGTGGGTGGGACTTTTTGATTAGCGTCTTTCAGTTGAGACATGCCCCAGGTGGGTCTTAATCCTCTTATTGTGTCCTCTATAAGTGGATGAAAGACAGACAGAAAGACACAGAAGCTGAGAGAAAGGCACAGAAACAGAGAGGAAGCCACTGAATCCAGAATCTGAATGCAATAAAACTCAGAAGAGAAAGGAAAGACCTGCAAACACTGCCACGTGCCTTGCCATGTGGCAGAGGAGTCCCTATCGCCAGTAGCCTGACTTCGGGAAGAAGTTATCTCAATGATGCCTAGACTTGGATATTTTCAGCACTTCAGAACTGTAAGCTTGTAAACTCATAAATCCCCATTGTAAAAGCCAATGTATTTTATGGAATTTGCATTTCAGCAGCTTTAGCAAACTGAACACCAGGCAAAAACTTGGTAGAATGTACATTTGCTCAACTGAACTTATAAAATTGGTCTGAGGATGAGATCCAGTCCCCAAATAATTTTCTCTCTATCAGTTGTTTCTAACTTAAAAAAATAGCCAGAGGATATAGGAATAAACTATTTTGGTCCTTGTGTCTTTCTTTTCTCCTTTCCTTAACCCCACAGTCCCATGGTCTCATGTTGGATAAAGAGGAATTGACACTATGATGAAGGAAACACACAGGCATGAAGCTAAAGAGAGAAACAACGAGACTGCTTACATAGGCTTTGCCAAAGGAACAAGTAGGAAGTATTTTTGTCTACAAGTGTAATGCTTTCATTTGAATTGGAATAATATATTCTGACCCATCATCACTAGAGAATAATGCTGTTTTCCCCTGAATAATAGTGCTGATTTACTTTGATCATTCCACACTCTTGCCCAGGATGCTCTGTGGCCAGTAGCAAGTATTTGTTATTAAATGGTCTAGAGGAGCACAGTGGTCTTTGCCTCTGGGATCATGGGTATTCAATACGCTGTTGTTTATAAACCTCTATGTGATTAGAATATTTCACAAAAAGGCTTATAGCTTATTGTCTGTGGAATTTAAAAATAATGGTGAAGGGATTTGAGAGTCTATTAAAGTATTCTTGCAATTTTTCTGTAAGCTTAGCATTAATAAAAAATAAAGGTTAGGTTAGTAAGCATTGCATAAAAGAAAACTATATAAGAAATACATGAATAATGAAAAAGAGTAGAAAATGCAAGTAATGAGATAAAAAACAAAATCAAGAAATATCACTATGCAGACTAGATAAGGAGGTTTTGCTATGTAACTTTCTAGACTTTTTCCTTTTGAAAATGTTATATACATGCACATAAAGGTAACTTTAGGAATTAGGCATTATGTGTAAGGATTAAGAATCTTTATATAGATAGTCAGGTGCAGCAAGGATGAGTGTCACCAGAGATATATGAAAGATAAGTTTATAGTAAGTCTCACAAGGTTGCACAACCCTGCCAGGAGTAAGGGTTCAACCAAGTAGGTGGGGAGTAAAAGGTTACGCTGGACCTGGGGACTATTCTTTTACAGCGTAATGTCACTGGAGCTGTAGTGTTTGGTGGAAATTGGAGAGTTTATATTTTGCCTTCATGAAGGCTGAAACCCAGGTAAGAAACCAGAAAGATAGGGACAATCTGCTATCTTTAATAAACAGGTGCCAGGATAGTCATTGAGGCATCTAACAACAGGGTATAAGATGCTGAGGCCTTTATGGTACCACCAACCTTAGAGAAACCGGGTCAAATTGACAGCATGAAAGGCCTTTGTTATTATTATTATTATTTTTTGCATGGAAAGGCACCGGGAATCAAACCTAGTCTCCAGCATGGCAGTGTAGCAGTGGCGGGAATTCTGCCACTGAGCCACCATTGCAGCACCCTGAAAGGCCTTTACTTTAATTCACTAGAGGCATACATTATATGTACTATTCTTTCTGTAAGGTCCTTTTCCCTTACAATAAATTTTTTTGTAAGCTTCTTTCTCTTACAATAAATACATCAATATGTCACTTTCCTTTTTTTTCCCCCTTTATTAGAGAAGTTGTGAGTTTATAGAACAATCATGCCTAAAATACAGGATTCCCATATACCACCACTATCACTTTGCTTTGAAATTAGGGTTTAAATTTGCTTTAAATTTAAATTAGGGTTCCCAGTTTACATGGTGTAGTTACATGGATTTAAAAAATTTTTTTTCTGCTACCATATATATACACTCTAACCTTTCCCCTTTTAATCATGTTGATATGTATATTTCAGAGCCATTGATTGCACATTCACAATGGCACTACCATCACCACCATCTATTACAAAAACATTTCAATCATTCCAAATAGGAGCCTTGCACATTTTTTCAAATGTAATTTTTTGAGGTATATTCATATACCATTCAATCCATCCAGAGTAAACAATGAATGGTTCACAGTATCATCACATAGTTGCATGTTCATCACTATGATCAACCTTAGAACATTTGCATCACTCCAGAAAAAGAAATAAAAAGAAAAAAGGAAACCCCAAATATCCAATACCCTTTATTCCCACCCTTCTTATCAACCCCTAGCATTGCATTCTACCCAATTTAAAAATTTACTGTACAGGTAAGTTAACTAAGATAGTGTAGTATCATCAGAGATGAATATATATATCAGTGAACAGAATAAGACATCCAGAAGTAGATCCATATAGACATGGCAACCGACTTTTTTTTTCTATATACCTATGCAGTCATTATCAAAGATCAGGGCTGCCAGATTACAGCTCAACAATTTTTGGTATTTCCTTCTAGCTATTCAAATATACTAGAAACTAAAAAGAAATATCTACATAGTGAGTCAGTAATCTTAATCATCTGTTAAATCCTAATCTCTCCATTATGCCTCCTCCCTCTCATTTAATCATTCTCTCAATTTTCAGGGATATTTGGGCAATGACCATTTTAACTTTTTTGTGCTGGAAAGGGTGTTGACCTTATGGGATAGAGGTATGAAACTGTTTGATGATCTTGGAAAGACTGGTATCTCTGGGTTTCAGTACTTCTTTGGAATAGAAACAATCTTGAGGCCTTAAATTTCTAAGAAAATAAAATTACTAGGTAAGATATTTATAGAGACTTAGATAGAGCCCAGGGTATGTTTTAGGGTTTTTAGGAAAACTGCTGGTTGGGGCTTGGCATACTGTCGCAATTTGTAATATTGGTCTGAAGCTTGCATAAGAGTAACCTCCAGAATGACCTCTCAACCCTATTTGAAATCTCTTAGCCACTGAAACTTTATTTTGTTCCATTTCTTTCCCCCCTTTTTGGTCAGGAAGGCATTCTTAATCTCACGAAGCCAGGGGCAGGCACATAACTGGGAGTCATATCCCACAATGTCAGGGAGACTTACACCCCTAGGAGTCATGTCCTATGTAGGTGGGAGGGTAGTGATTTTATCTGCAGAATTGGATTAGAGAGAGAGGCCAAATATGAGCAACAAAAGAGGTTCTCCAGGGGTGATATTAGGCATGGTTGTGAATAGGCTTATTTTTGCTATTGCAAAGATAAGTTTCATAAGGGCAAGTCTCAAGATTGAAGGGTTGGCTTATTAAATTGGGAATCCCTAATGCTTGAGAGAATATCAAGAATTCCTCAAGTGGGGAAGATTAATAGTTCCACAATTACCCCCAATCCCTCAAGGGGTCTTTGCATATGCTTTCTTCATTTTCTGCCCCAAATACTCTGGAATGCATAGAGGTATTACCTTAACCTGTACAAAATAGCAAAATCTCATTCCTTTTCTACGTTCCTTGTAATTAGGTTGTTTACATAAACTAAATTGACAAGTTAATTTAAATAGTGTGCTATGGAATAATTAGCTTTTGAACAAAATAAATGTCTCTTCCTTTGGTCTCATATAAAACTTGAAATGTTGAAATATAGATAATATCATCCTTTATCCTGTATTTTTATTTACCTTACTCCTAATCAGAACAATTTCATTCATGTTTGAACTATGCTTCAGCTTCTTTAACAATCACAATGGAGTAATGCTGACTTTCAGAACCCTAGCTCTGAGTCTCAGATGTCACACAGATACCCAAAGTTCCAAGAAACTACCAGGTTACATGCAAAAAGTACAGCATCTCAGATTTTAGAAATAACAGTTAAAACTCAGGAATAGATGTGACTGCTGTAAGAGTTTACAATCTAGAAACTTTTACAATGAGCCTTATTGAACATTCTGTACTCATTAATTTTTGATTGCCCATTCTCTGCCCACTTTCTATCCACTGATAACCTATGCTCTCAAATTCAATTCTCAGTTTCCTCTTTATAATTAGTTCATTTCAGTGAGACCGTACAATATTTGCCTTTTGTTTCTAGTCTATTTCACTCAATATAATGTCCTCAAGGATCATTCACCTAGTTGCATGCCACACAACATCATTCCTTCCTGCAGCAACTCAATATTCCATTGTAAATATATACCACCATTCACCCTTTTGTTCTTCAGTTGATGTACCCTTAGGCCTCTTCCACCCATTGCAAATCATGAATAATCCTGCCATAAACAACAATGTGCAAATGTCTATTCATGTCCCTGCTTTCAGTTCTTCTAGGTATATACCTAATAACAGAGTTATAGAATCATATAGCGACTTTATACTTAGCCTCATCTGGAAACACCACACTGCCCTCCAGAGGAGCTACAGCATTCTACTTCCCTACCAACAGTTACTAGGTATATCTATCTCTCCACATCTTCTTCATCACTTGTATCTTTCTGGTTATTTTTTAATATTTTTTATTGTGAAATATATATACAGAAAATAATAAATAATAAGAAGAAAGCAATAATTTTCAGCATACATTTTAGCCAGTAGTTAGAGAATATATTTCACAGTTTGGTCTAAGTTACCATTCCACAACTTCAGGTTTTACCTTCTAGCTGCTCCAAAACAGTGGAGGCCAAAAGAAACATCAATATAATGATTCAGCAGCCATACTCACCTGTTAAATCCTATTTTCTCTGTTACAACTCTTCCTTCTTGTTGAACCCTACAAGAAGGATCCCAATCTATAGGTGTCTCTTGGCTATCTCTATTCTAACTTTTCATGTTGAAAAGGGGTATCAACAATATAGGATAGGGGATAGAATTAGTTGTTATTCTTGGAGAGGCTGGCCCCTCTGGGTTCCAGGACTTGCCTGGCCTAGGAATGCTCTGACAGTTATAGGTTTCAGGAAAGTAAACTTAATGCATTAAATTAAGTAATGAATAAGTGTTCACATCCTCTCCAACATTTGTAGTTTTCTGTTTGCTTAATAGCCACCATTCTTATAGGTATAAGGTGATATCTCATTGTAGTTTTGATTTGCATTTCCCTTACAATCACTGAAGATAAGCATCTCTTCATGTGCTAAATTTTTAGCCATTTGTATTTGCTCTTTGGAGAAGTGTTTATTCATATCCTTTGCTCATTTTATAATTGGGTTATTTGTTCTTTTGTTGTTGAGTTGTATAATTTCTTTATGTACACAGGATATTAAACCTTTATCCAACATGTGATTTCCAAATATTTTCTCCCATTAAGTTGGCTGCCTCTTCACCTTTTTGACAAAATTCTTTGAGGCACAAAAGCTTTTGATTTGGAGGGATTCCCATTTATCTAATTTTTTTTCATTGCTTATTCTTTGGATGTAAAGTTTAAGAAGCTACCTTCTATTACTGGGTCTTGAAGATGTTTCCTTATATTTTCTTATAGGGGCTCTATGTCCTGACTCTCACGTTTAGTTCTTTGATCCATTTTGTATAGGGGGTAAGGATCCTCCTTCATTCACTTCTCTATTTATAACATTTCTCCCATGCCCATTTATTGAAAAGACTGTTTTGACCCAGTTCAATGGATTTGAGTTCATTGTCTAAGATCAATTGGCCATAGATTTGGTGGTCTATTTCCGTACTCTCAACTCTGTTCCATTGGCCAATACTTCTGTCTTTGTGATAGTACCTTACTGTTTTGACCATTGTGGTTTTATAGTAAGCTTTAAAGTTAGAAAGTATTAGTCCTCCCAGTTTGCTCATCTTTCTTAGGATATCTTTAGTTATCCCAGGTCTGTTTTCCTTCTAAATAAATTTCATAACTAGTTTTCCAAGTCTTCAAAGTAGGTTGTTGCAATTTTGATGATATTGCATTCAATCTCTAGATCAATTTGGATAGGATTTAGATCCAGATAACATTCAAGCTTCCTAACCATGAGCATGGAATGTCTTTCCACCTAGTTAGATCTTCTTTGATTTATTTTAGCAATGTTTTGCAGTTTTTTAGTACTAGTCCCTAACATCTCTCATTAAGCTTATTCCTAGATATTTGATTCTGTTCATTGATATTTTGAATGGATTCTACCCTTTCTTGTCTCCTCATTTAGGTCATTATTTGTGAATTTTGTACACTAATCTTATATCCTGCCATTTTTCTGAATTTGTTTATTAGCTCAAGTAGCTTTGTCATAGATTTATCATGATTTTCCAAGTATAGGATCATGTTATCTGCAAATAAGAAAAGTTTTACTTCTTCTTTTCCAATTTGGATGTCTTTTATTCCTTTCTCCTGCCTGATAATGCTAGTTAGATCTTTTAGTACATTGTTAAATAACAGTGGTGACAAACAGCATCCTTGTCTTGTTCCCAACCTTAGGGGGGATACTTTCACTCTTTCACCATTAAATATGATGCCATCATTGGTTTTTCATATATGATCTTTATGATATTGAGGAAGTTTCCTTCAATTCCTACCTTTTGAAGTGTTTATATTAAAGAAGGATGCATTTGTCAAATGCTTATTGAGCATCAATTGATGTGATCATGTGGTTTTCCCCTTCCATTTTGTTGAGGTGCTATATTAAATTGATTGATTTTCTTGTGTCAAACCACCCTTGCATTCCTGGTATAAACCCCACTTGGTCATGATGTATAATTATTTTATTGTGTCATTGGATTCAATTCTCTAGTATTTTTTTTGAGAATCTTTGCATCTATGCTCATGAGGAGATTGGTCTGTAGTTTTCCTTTCTTGTAGCGTTGTTATCCAGTTTTGGTATTAGGCTAATGTTAGCTTCATAAAATCATTTAGGTAGTGTTTTTTTTCCCCCTCAGATTTTTGGAAGAATTTCAGCAGGATTCGCATCAGTTCTTTTTGGAATGTTTGATAAAATTCCCCTGTGAAGCTGTCTTGCCCTGGGCTTTTCTTTGTGGAAGATTTTTGAGGATCGATTGAATCTCTTTACTTGTAATTGGGTTTGTTGTGCTCTATTTCCTCTTGAGTCAGTATAGTTAGTTTGTATGTCTTTAGGAATTTGTCTGTTTCATCTGTTGTCTAATTTGTTGGCTTATTCTTGTTCATAGTTTCCTCATATGATCTTTAAAATTTTTGTTAGGGTCCATGATAACACCCCTCCCCCTTATTTTTGATTTCATTTATTTAGTTCATCAGTCTAGCTAGAGGTCCATCAATTTTTATTGATTTTCTCAAAGAACCAGCTTTTGGTTTGTTGATTCTTTCTATTATTTTGTTTTATTTTTTACTCTCCAATTCATTTATTTCTGTTTAAATCTTTGATATTTTTCTTCTTCTGTTTGCCTTGAGGGTAGTTTGCTGTTCTTTCTCTAGTTCCTCCAGGTGAGCAGTTAATTCCTGTATTTTTGCTGATTTTTAAAATATATTTATATAAAATATATAAAATATTAAAAAAAACCATTTGGAGCAAAAAATTTCCCTCTCAACATTGCCTTTGCCACATCCTTAAGTTCTGATATATTGTATTTTCATTCATCTCCAGATATTTACCTATTTTTTTTTTTTGCAATTTCTTCTTTGACACACTGATGGTTTAATAATGTGTCATTTAATCTCCATGTATTTGTGAAAATTTTGTTTCTTTGGAGATTGTTAATTTTCAGCTTCATTCCATGTGGTCAGAGAAAGAGCTTTGAATATTTTCAATCTTATTACATTTATAAAGACCTGTTTTTTTGCCCCAGTACATGATCTATGCTGGAGAACACTAGAGAAGAATGTATAACCTGGTGTTTTGGAGTGCAGTGATCTATAAATATCTGTCAGTTCCAATGCATTTATCACATTGTTTAAGTTCTCTATTTCCTTGGTGATCCTCTCTCTGGTTGTTTTATCTATGGAGGACAGTGGTGTATTGAAATCTCCCATTATTATTGTTGAAACATCTATTGCTCCCTTCACTTTTCTCTATGTTTGCCTCATGTACTTTGGAGTTCCTTGATTGGGAGCATAAACATTTGCTATTGTTATTTCTTCTTTGAAATAGTCACTTTTATTAATATGTAGTGTCCTTGCTTGTATCTTATGACATCCTTACATTTAAAATCTATTTTCCCTGATATTAGTATAGCCACTCTTGTTTTATTTTGTTTACAGCTTGCATAGAAGATCTTTTTCCATTCTTTCACTTTCAATTTATATCCTTGGGTCTAAGATGAGTCTCTGATAAGGAGCATATAGATGGAGTATATTTTTAAATCCATTCTGTCAACTAGTATCTTTTAATTGATGAATTTAGTGTATTATCATTCAAAGTTATTACTGAAAAGGCAGTTCTTGAATCTACCATCTTATCCTTTTAGTTTTTATTTGTTGGATCTATATATTCTTTTCCCTCTGTCTTTTTTTTATTCTTTAAGTTACTCTCATTGAATCTCTTCAATTCTATTCCCTCCTCCAGGCCTCCCTCTCCTGTCTTTTTTTCTTTCCAGCTAACAGAACTCCCTTTAGAATTTCTTCTAGGACAGGACTCTTGTTGACAAATTCTCTCAGCCTTTGTTTCTCTGAGAAGATTTTAATTTCTCCCTCAATTTTGAAGCACAACTTGGCTGGATAAAGAATTCTTGGCTGAAAGTCTTTCTTGTTAAGGATTTTGTTTGTTTTTTCTTGTTTTGTTTTGTACCAGATAAATTTTTTTTTTGCTTTAGTCTCACACAGAAGTTGAAGTTGTAAAATATGAATGACCATCTGTTTTCAACATCCTACAATATTGACATTTCTTTGTCTTGTTAGGGACATTAAATATATCATTCTTCTGCCTTCTATCCTCTCCAGTGCTTGCTGAGTAGTCCAAATTCAGCCTTATGTGTTTTCCCTTGGAAATAGTGCATAGCTTTCCTTTTGTTGTTTTCAGGACTTTCTGCTTCTCTTCAACATTTGACAGTCTGATTAGTATGTGTTGGGAGTGTGCCTATTTGGATCCATTCGATTTGGGATTCATTGGGACTCTGATTTGCATATTAATTTCCCCCATTATCTTTTCAACTAATCTTCCTAGCCCTTTACTGTTCCCTTCTCCTTCTGGGAAACCAGTAACTCTTATATTTGTGTTCTTCATGTTGTCTACATTTGCCTGAAATCCTGTTCCATTTTCTTCCTTTTTTTGTTGCCATTTGTTCTTCTGTGCATTTGAATTCAATTGTTCTTTCTTCTAGCTCACTTATTCTTTCATCTGTCTCTTCAAATCTGTTGTTAGGTATCTCTAGCATATTTTTAATTTGGTCTACAATATCTTTCATATCTGTGAGATCTGTTATTTTTCTATTTATTCTTTCAAATTCTACTTTATGCCCCTCCAGTGTCTTCTTTATATCCCTTATGCCATTATGAACATCCTTGATTAGTTGTTACAAATTCTGTGTCACCTCCAGTATTTTAATTTCATCATTTGTCTGGGCCATATCTGCCTGAATCTTTTTTTTTCCACTTATACTATTTATTTCAAAAGAATATATTACAAAAAAAGGCATAAAAGTCATTAAACTATGGTATATAAATGCATGTATTATTGTACTAAACAAGCAGTATCTTCTTTATTTTTTTAAATACCAAAAAACACCAAACTCAAACATTCCTATTTTGATCATTCTATTCTACATATATAATCAGTAATTCACAATATCATCACATAGTTGCATATTTATCATCATGATCATTTCTTAGAACATTTGCATCAATTCAGAAAAAGAAATAAAACAAAAACAAAAAAAAATTATGCATACCATACCCCTTACTCCTCCCTTTCATTGATCACTAGCATTTCAAACTAAATTTATTATAACATTTGTTCCCCCTATTATTTACTTTTATTCCATATGTTCTACTCGTCTGTTGAAAAGGTAGATAAAAGGAGCATCAGACACAAGGTTTTCATAATCACACAGTCATATTGTGAAAGCTATATCATTATACAATCATCTTCAAGAAACATGGCTACTGGAACACAGCTCTACCTTTTCAGGCAGTTCCCTCCAGCATCTCCATTCCATCTTGAATAACAAGGTGATATCTACTTAATGCATAAGAATAACCTCCAGGATAACCTCTTGACTCTGTTTCTGCCTGAATCTTAACATGCTTTGTGATTTTCTGTTGCATTTGGGGCATTTGTTTATCTTGATGTGGTTATTTTGCAAGTTGTTTTTCTGACTCATCTAAGGTTTTGCATTTTCTTGGGTTTTTGTTGAAGGTCCCTTTTGCACTTGGTTTGTCAGTAATCACTTGCCAAATCAGGGTCCAGATCTTATGGAAGGGATGCAATTCTACTTGAGGCATCCCAATAAATGGTGCTCTTGTGCCACCTCCTCCCCTCAGTCCCACTTCTAACTGACTGTGTCGGCCAGCTAAGCAAGATAGTGTGAGGCAAGGCAGCTATTCTGGTAACCCAGAGGGGCATCCAATTTTGCTCTTGGTGGGGCAGCTATTCATGGCACTTAGTGGAGCAGCTGGTCTTGGTGGGCTGAAAGGAGCATGTCATTTCCTCAGGGAACCAGCCTGTCATGCCCATGGAGGAGGGGAACCAGCCCCCATGGCTTGGGGGACTTACAGTTATGTGCAGGATTTCAGCTGCTCCACTGCTCTAGACTGGTGTATGATGTGTGTCCAGTCCCTGAGGTCCTGCAAACAGTTGTTTCATACAATTCTTGGCTATTTACTAGCTTTCCTAGAAGATCAACTAAATTCTACACCTCATTATCCCACCATCTTGCCTCACCTCTCCTCTTTTGTTTGTTTTTTAAACAGTCCTATTCAGACAGCAAAAAATCCATTCTAAGTGTACAAACAATGGTTTCCAGTATAATTACATAATTTTGTATTAACCACTACAATTTATATGAGAACATTTCCATTTCTTCCACAAAGAAAGAAAAAGAAAAGGAAAAACAATGAGAATCCCATATGCTTCCGTTAAAACCCTGTATTATTGAAATTTAGCTTTGGTATCTTGCCTTTGTTACAATTAATGAAAGACCACTTCAACGTTACTGTTAGCCATAGTCCCTAGTTTGCATTAATTGTATTTTTCCATAAACCATTGCATTTTTAACATCTTGTAATAGTGACATTCATTTGTTCTCCCTTATATAAAAACCTTTAATCACTATTGTTTCCCACTCTAGTTTTCACTAAGTTATACAGGTCAGTTTTTATTTCCTATCTTTCCTTCTAGTGACATTTATGCCCCAACCTCCTTTTTCAACCATGCTGTTACTCAGCATTGTTCATTATTCTTACAATATTCTGCAACCATCTCACAGTAAACCTGTACATTATAATCCTTAACTTCCCAATCCCTACCCCCACCCCATTCCCTGATAACCTAGATTCTAGATTTTAGCTATATGTGTTGTTTTTTTCTAATTGTTTCAATTCAGAGAGATGATACACTTTTGTGTCTGGCTTATTTCACTCAATATGAGGTCTCCAAGGTTTACTCTTATTGTGCTGATATCCAGACTTCATTCCTTTTTACTGCTGCATAATATTCCATTGTATGTATATGCTATATTTTATTTATCCATTCATTTCATTGATGGTAACTTAGGTTGCTTCCATCTTTTGGCAATTATGAATAATGGTGCTATGAACATTGGTGTGCAAATATGTCTATTCAAGTATCTGTTTTTAATTATTTTCAGTATGTATCTAGTAGTGGGATCACAGGTCATATGGTAGCTCTATAGTTATCTTTCTAAGGAACTACCAAATTGTCTTCCATAATGGCTGCACCATTTTACATCACCACTGACAACGAATTGAGTGGTCCCTTTTCTCTGTGCTGTCAACACTTGTAATTTTCCACCTTTTTTTAATAGTGGCCATTTAAAAAAAATTTATTAATAAAACCAATCAACATACAATATGGACATTCTTTTTTATCACATAGTTGTATATTCATCATCATGATCATTTCTTAGAACATTTGCATCAATTCAGAAAAAGAAATAAAATGAAAACAGAAAGAAAAATTCATACATACCATAGCCCTTGCCCCTCCCTTTCATTGATCACTAGCATTTCAATCTACTAAATTTATTTTAACATTTGTTTCCCCTATTATTTATTTATTTTTAATCCATATGTTTTATTCATCTGTCCATAAGATAGATAAAAGGAGCATCAGACACAAGGTTTTCACAATCACCGAGTCACATTGTGGAAGCTATATCATTATACAATCATCTTCAAGAAACATGGCTACTGGAACACAGCTCTATATTTTCAGGCAGTTCCCTCCAGCCTCCCTGTTACACCTTAACTAAAAATGTCATATCTATTTAATGCATAAGAATAATCTCCAGGCTACCTCAACTCTGTTTGGAATCTCTCAGCCACTGACACTTCATTTTGTCTCATTTCTCTCTTCCCCCTTTCAGTCAAAAAGATTTTCTCAATCCCTTGGTGCTGAGTCCCAGCTCATTCTAGGATTTCTATCCCACATTGCCAGGAAGGTCCATATCCTTAGGAGTCGTGTCCCACATAGAGAAGGGGAGGGCAGTGAGTTTGTTTGTTGTGTTGGCTGAGAGAGAGGAATAGTGGCCATTCTAATGGATGTGATATGATTTCTCATTGTGTCTATGATTTACATTTCCCTGAAGGCTAATGATGTTGAGAATCTTTTCGTGTGCTTTCTGGCCATTTGTATCTTCTTTAGAGAATGCCTATTCAAGTCTTTTTGTCATTTTTTTTTTAAGTTGGGTTGTTTGTCTTTTTGTTGTTAAGTTGAAGGGGTTATTATATATTGTGGATATTAAACCTTTATGTGATATGTCGTTTTTAAATATTTTCTCCCATTGAGTAGGTTATCATTTTACTTTCATGGTAACATCTTCTGAGGAGCAAAGTTTTTCATTTTGATGAGGTCCGATTTATCTATTGTTTCTTTTGTTGCTTGTGCTTTGGGTGAAAAGTCTAAGAGATATTGCCTAACACACGGTCCTGAAGATACTTCATTACATTTTCATCCAGCAGTTTTTTGGTCCTGGCTGTTATATTTGAGTCTTTGAATTATTTTGAGTTGATTTTTGTGAAGTATATTTTGCAAAGGAAGATTCAGTTTTCCCAGCACTTTTTTTGAAGAGATCATTTGTTTCCCAATTGAATGCAGTAAATCAGTTGGCCCTGAATGTGAGAGCTGATTTCTGAACTCTCAATTTGATTTCATTTGTCCATATGTCTGCCCTTTTGCCAGTAACATGCTGTTTTGATTATGATACTACGGACACAGATTTTCCCAAAAGACGGGCCTGCCTGATCCGGCCCTATAAAGGTGAAGCGGGGCACTCAGTGAGAAGGTGATTTTATCACAAGTGCACTGGAAAGTTGCTGGGGGAGCTTCCCCAAATCAGCTCAAAGTGAGATTGTAATCTAAGCTTTTCTAGGTAAAGAAAAGGGAGGAGGGGTTAAAAACTAAGTCATGAGCACATGATTCATTCTTGTCAGGTCAGTGATGATGTTGTATCTTTGTGAGTGCACAGACAAATTTCTCAATCCTGTGTTGCCTGAAGCATGTCTTGTTGTTCTAGTCAGTGTGCAGATTTAGATATTGATGTAAAAGCTCTTACATGAATCTTTTCTTAGCTGACCATTCAGGAATGTCAAACTTTTGTCTTTTGAGGAGGAAGTCACTGATTCACTGGGGCACAAGGTGTTCTTGATGCTATTCTGTTGTCTTTTTCCTGTAAGTAGAATTGAGAAGGTCTTTGGTTAATGTCATTTTGGGAACTAAGTACAAAGAATACTGTTAAGATTGGATTGAAGGAAAACCAGCTTAGCTAGGGTTTTAGAAGACACAGAGCTGTTTAAGTGAAGGGATTTTTAATAAGCATATATTCCAGCTGTCAATTACTGTGGCTTTGTAATAAGTTTTAAGATCAGGAAATGTGAGTCCTCTAATTACATTATTTTTTTTCAAGATGTCTTTAGATATCTGAGGCCCTTTATCCTTTGATATAAATTTGATAACTGAATTTTCCATTTATGCAAAGAAGGTTGTTGGTATTTTGATTGGAATTTTGTTAAGTCTATAAGTTGCTTTGGGTAGTTTTGACATCTTAATGATATTTAGTCTCCCAAGCAATGCACACAGAATGTCTTTCCATTTATTTAGGCCTTCTTTGATTTCTTTTAGCATGTTTTGTAGATCTCTTCATACAAGTCTTTTACATCCTTGGTTAGATTTATTCCTAGATATCTTTACCTACTTAAATAACTATTATAGATATATATATATATTTATATATAAATATAGATATATTTATAGATATGGATAGATTTAAATATCTATTTATATACAATAAATAACTGTAAATTCTTTTAATTGCTACTGTGAATGGAATATTTTCTTGATTTCTTCTGCTGATTGTTCATTGCTTGCATATAGAAACAAAATTCTGATTTTTACATGTTGATCTTGAATGATGTCACTTTGCTGAATTCATTTATTAGCTCTAGGAGCTTTGTTGTGGATTTTGCAGAATTTTCTGTATATAGGATCATTTTGCCTGCAATTAGGGGAAGTTTCACTTCTTCCTTTCCAATTTGGATGCCTTTTATTTCCTTCCTTTTCTTTGTGAAACTGCTCTTCCAGGAACTTCCAGTATAATGGTGAATGACAGTGGTGGCAATGGGAATCCTTGTCTTCTTCCTGATCTTAGAGGGAAAGATTTCAGTCTTTCACTATTAAGTATGATGTTAGCTGTGGGCTTTTCATATATTTCCTTTGTCATGTTGAGGAAGTTTTCTTCTCTTCTTAGTGTTTTAAATGTTTTTATCATGAGCAGATGCTGGATTTTGTCAAATGCCTTTTCTGCATCAATTGAAATGATTATGTGTTTTTTCCTTCATTCTGTTAATGTGATATATAGCATTAATTGATTTTATTATGTTGAACCAACCTTATATACAAGGGATAAGTCCCACTTGATTATCAGGGTATAATTCTTTTAATATGCTTTTGGATTCTGTTTGCTAGCTAGTATTTGTTGAGGAGTTTTGTTTCTATATTCATAAGAGATAATGATCTGGAGTTTTCTTTCTTTGTGGTGTCTTTATCTGACTTTGGTATGAAGTCAACATTAGCCTCATAGAATGAATTAGGGAGTGTTACCCCCTTTCCAATTTTTTGGAAATGTTTGAGTAGAATTGGAGTTAAGTCTTCTTGGGATGTTTGGTAGAATTTCCCTTGTGGTACTGGGCTTTCTTTGTTGGGAGGTTTTTGATGACTGAATCAATCTCTTTACTAGCAATTGTTTTGTTGAGATCTTATATTTCTTTCTGAGTCAATGTAGGTAGATTGTGTGTTTCTAAGAATTTTCCCATTTCATCTAGGCTATCTTATTGATTGGTATACAGCTGTTTGTAGTCTGCTCTTGTAGTCCATTTAATTTCAGCAGGGTAAATAGTAATGTCTTTGTTTACATTTCTGACTTTAATTCTTTTTATCCTCTCCTTTTTTTGTCAGTCTAGCAAAAGGTGTGTCAATTTTATTGATCTTTTTGAAGAAACAACTTTGGTTTTGTTATATCTCTCTATTGTTCTTTATTTTGTTTGTTTGTTTACTATTTCATTTCACCCTAATCTTTTAAATTTTCTTCCTTCTGCTCTTTTTCTTAGCTTGTCCTTCATTTTTTTAATTCTTCCAGTTTTGAGGTTAGGCCTCTGATTTGGAGTCTTTCTTCTTTTTTAATGAAAGTATTTAGAGCTATAAATTTCCCTCTCAGCACTGCCTTTTCAGCATCCCACACTTTTGGTATATAGTATTTTCATTTTCATTTGCTGTAAGATAATTCCTAATTTTGCTTCTGATTTCCTTTTTAACCCTTTTTTTTTTGTTTAAGAGTATGTTGTTTAATTTCCACATATTTGTGAATTTTTCCTTTCTTGCTCAGCTATTGATTTCTAGCTTTGTTCTGATGTAGTAAGAAAAGATACATCACATGATTTCAACATTTTTAGATTTATTGAGACTTATTTTAGACCCAACATAGTCCATACTGAAGAATGATCCATGTCATTTAAGAAGAATGTGTATTCTTTTTTTTTTTAGTGAAGTGTTCTATATATGCTTATTAGGTCTAGTTGGTTTAGAATACCATCCAAGTTTTATACTTCCTTATTGATCTTCTCACTTGATGTTCTACCCATTCTTGGGAGTGGTGTATTAAAGTCTCATAGTTTCAATGTCAGTATTTGATTCATACATTTTGGGGTTCTGCTGTTAGAGGTATATAAATTTATAATTGTTACATCTTCCTATTTAGTTGTCCTCTTTATCAGTATATAATGACCATCTTTGTAACTGTTTTTGACTTAGGACTAGTGGTGATAAACTCCCTCAGCTTTTGTTTACCTGGAAATGTCTTAATCTCTCCCTCATTTCTGATGAAAGTCTCTCTGTATATAACAATTTTTGCAGGCAGTTGTTTTCTTTCAAAACTTTAAGTATTTTACATGCAGGAGACCTGGCTTCAATTCCCAGTTGGTCCATACACTTGCCAAAAACAAAGAAACAAGCAAAACAAACAAACAAAAACCAATCAAACAAAGATTCAACAAATGGTGTTGCAATAATGGGATACTCACATGGAAAAAAAATGAAATGTGACCCTACCATACAGCATACAAAAAAAAATTTTTTTTGAGTATTTCAACCCACTGCCTTCTTGCGTCCATGGGTTCTGATGATAAATTGGCACTCAATGTAATTGAAACTCCCTTGTGCATAGCATATTGTTTTTTTCTTTCAGCTTTCAAAACACTCTTTTGTCCCTTGCATTTGATAGGGTGATCAATATATGATGGGGTGCATTTTTTTCCATGTTTATATGCTTGGTGTTCTCTGAGCTTCTTGGATGCAGGTATTCACATCCTTTTCTAAGTTTAGGAAATTCTCTGTTATCCTTTCTTTTACTATCCCTTCTGCTCTTTTCTCTTTCTTCTACTTCTGGGACTCCTTTAATGTGTATATTGGTGCACATGATGGTGTTCCAGGGGTGTTTTAGGCTATTTTCACTTTTCATATATTTTTTCTTTCTGCTTCTAGCCTGATTCATTTCAAATGTGTTGTCTTCAAATTCACTGATTCTTTCTTATGCCAGCTCCAATGTACGTTTGAAACCCTCCTGGGCATTCTTCATTTCAGTTACTGTGGGCTTCAATTCCAGTAGTTCTGTGTGATTCCATTTAAAAATGTCTATAACTTTCAAAGACTCTCATATTGCTCATTCATTGTTTTCCTGATATCCTTTCTTCATTTTCTATATTTTTCTCCATTTCCTTGAGCATTTAAAACATATAACAATACATATTTTTACTAAGTGTATTAATAAAATGTATATGAAATACATTCATAATTTGATTTTTTAAAAAAATTGTCTGGTTTGGATCTAATAAGACTTCAGTAAGTTGTCTTAGACAAGTGACTCAACTTTGCCTTACTTCAGAATCACCTGGGAAGCTTTTAGAAACTACCACTACTGGGGCTCATACCAGAAATTCTGATCTAATTTTTCTGGAGTTATGTCTGGCTCTATATATGGTTTATTTTTCAATTTAATTTTATTGGGATATACTATTTATTCACATACCATATAATCATCCAAAGTGTTCAATTAATGGTTCACAGTATCATCATATAGTTGTGCATTCATCATCACAATCCGTTTTTGAACATGTTCATTACTACAAAAAATAAGAATAAGAATAAAATTTAAAAAATTAAAGTTAAAAAGTAAAAAATGAAACAATGAAGTAAGAAAGAACACCCCAAATATCCCATATACTCCATCCTTTCTTATTATTTAATTATTTTTTGTCTTTATTTTCCTACTCATCTGTCCATACGCTGGATAAAGGAAGTGCCAGTCACAAGGATTTCACAGTCACTTTAAAGCTATATAGTTATATAATCATCATCAAGAATCAAGACAATGGGAATTACAGTTCAACAGTATCAGGTATGTGCTGGTTTGAAAGGAAGTATGCCCCCTAGAAAATCCATGTTTTAATCAAAATCCCATCTCATAAAGGTAGGATGATCCCTATTCAATATTGTATGCTTGAAACTGTAATCAGATCATCTCCTTGGATGATGTGATTTAGTCAAGAGTGGTTGTTAAACTGGATTAGGTGATGATAATTTTTTCTTAGGAGACATTTCACTAAATGTCTCCCATTTGGGTGGGTCTTGATTGGTTTACTGGAGTCCTATAAAAGAGGAAACACTTGGGAGAATAAGAGATTCAGAGAGAGCAGAGCAGAATGACATAATTCTGTCAATAAGCAGAGTCTACCAGCCAGCAACCTTTGGAGATGAAGAAGGAAAATGCCTCCCAGGGAGCTTCATGAAACAGGAAGCCAGGAGAAGAAGCTAGCAGATTATACCATGTTCGCCATGTGCCGTCCAACTGAGAGAGAAGTCTTGACTGTTTTTGCCATGTGCCTTCTCACTTGAGAGAGAAACTCTGAACTTCATTGGCCTTCTTGAACCAAGGTATCTTTCCCTGGATGCCTTAGATTGGACATTTTTATAGACTTGTTTTAATTGGGACATTTTCTTGGCCTTAGAACTGTAAATTAGCAACTCATTAAATTCCCCCTTTTAAAAGCTGTTCTGTTTCTGGTATATTGCATTTGGTAGCTAGCAAACTAGAACAGGGTATTTTCCTCTAGCTCCAATACACCAAAAACTGAAGAGAGATATCAATATATTGCATAAAATTAACCTCCAGAATGAGCTTTCAACTCTATTTAAAATCTGTCAGGCATGGAAACTTTATTTTGTTTCATTTCTCTTCCCCCTTTTGTCAAATAGTCTTTTTTCAGTCCCATGATGACAGGGCTGGGCTCATCCTTGGGAGCCTTGTCTCACATTTCCAGGGAGATTTACACCCTGGGAGTCATGTCCTATATAGGAGGGAGGGCAATGAGTTCACCTGTGGAGTTGGCTGAGAGAGAGAGAGGCCACATCTGAGCCACAAAGGAGATTCTCTGGGGTGACTGTTAGTCATAATCCTAAGCAGGCTTAGTTTATCCTTTGCATGAGTAAGTTTCATAAAGGCAAGTCTCAAGATTGAGGGCATATCCCATCAATTTGGCAGACCCTATGTTTTGAGAATATCTGGGGAAGTTTAATATTTTCACCTTTTCCCCCAGTCCCTCAAGGGAGCATCACAAATACATTTATATCTTCTACCCAAATTATTCTGAGATATATCAGGGCATCACATTAACCTGTACAGACCCACACGATCTCGATTTCTATTAAGGTTCCATATATTTATGGTGTTTGAATAAGATGACCATACAAGTTAAATTAGATAAGGTGCTACAAAAATATAAATTTTGCATCAAATAAACAACCTGTGCTTCAATCTGACATAGAAGTTGAAGTTTAAAAGCACAGTCAATATCATGCTTTACCCTTTAGTCTGATTTACCTTAGTCTTAACCAGATAAGTTTCATTTGTATCTCTAATTGAAGTCTGATCACTTTTTCAGTGTTTTTAACAGTTGGTGCATGGGGTAATGCTGACTTTCATAGCTGCAGAACTCTAGTTCTGTGTCTCAGCTGTCACACAAACACCTAAAGTTCCATGGAATGACCAGGTTATAGACAAATTGCTTGGCATCTCAAAATTTAGAAATAACAGTTATCATTCCAGAATAAATGTGACTGCCATAAGAGTTTATAATCTAGGAACCTTTACAATAGGTGCCAATCTGATAATCTATGCTCTCAAATTCAATTCTCAGAGTTTGCCCATTATAGTTAGTCCATATCAGTAGGTGTTATAATATTTGTCTTTTCATGTCTGGCTTATTTCATGCAACATCCTGTCCTCAAAGTTCATTCACCTAGTTGCAGACCTCTTAACTTCATTCCTTCTTTTAGCTGCTCAATATTCCATTGCATGAATATACGACGGTTTCCCCTTTTGCTCCTCAGTTGATGTACCCTTAGGCCAACGCCATCCATTTCAAATTGTGAACACCACCGCTATAATCATAGTGTACAGATGTTCATTTTTGGCCCCACTCTCAGTTCCTACAAGAGTACAACTAATTACAGGGTAGCAGGATAATTTGGCAACCCCACTCCTACCTCCTGTAGAACCATCACACAGCCCTCCAGAGAAATTGTGTCATTCTACTTCCCTACAAACAGTGAATAGGTACATCTCTCTCTCCTTGAGAAATTTTAAGGTCATTTATTAAAATGGGTGTTTTCAGTATGTCCACATTCTCAACTTCTTCATTGGTGTTTTCTGGATTTATATCCTTTTCCTTTGGATTGCCACCATTTCCTATTTCTTTTTTCTTTTTTTTAAATTATTTTTTATTGGAGAAGTTGTAGGTTGCAGAAAAATCATGTATAAAATACAGAGTTACCATATTTAATCCTATTTTGAACACTTTGAATAGTGTGGTAACTTTCTTACAATTTGTGAAAGAACTTTTTTTATAATTGTACCATTGACATAGTTCATTGTCTTTTTTTAAAAATTTAAAATGTTTTATTGTATAATATAACATATATACAAAGCAAAGAAATAAAAAAGCAACAGTTTTCAAAGCACTTTGAGAGATCCCAGAGTTTGTCATGGGCTGCCATATGATCCTCTCATATTTTTCCTTCTAGCTGTTCCAGAATATAGGAGGCTAGATGGCTTTAAATTTTTTTTAATCATCACAATTGACTTTTATGTGTGTGAAAAATAACATATACACAAAAAGTTATAAATTTCAAAGTACAGCCCCCAAATTAGTTGTTGAACATATTTCAGACTTTGACATGGGTTGCAAGTTCACAATTTTAGGTTTTTACTTCTAGCTGCTTTAAAATACTGGAGACTAAAAGAGATGTCAATTTAATGATTCAGCATTCATATTCATTTGTTAAATCCTATCTTCTATGTATAACTCCACCATCTCCTTTGATCTTTCCATCCCTCTCTTTAGGGGTTTTTGTGCTTTGGAAATTCTAAATTTTTCATATTGGAAGGGTCTGTCACTAATATGTGGTAGGGAGATGGAACTATCTGATGTTCTGGAGAGGTTGGGGTAGGTTTCAGGAGTTAACTGGACCAGGGACCCAACTGGAGGTTGTAGGTCTCTGGAAAGTTACTCTAGAGCCTGGAACCCTTGTGGAATCTTATATATTGCCCTAGGTGTTCTTTAGGATTGACTGGAATCATCCTGGTTGTGGGTTGACAGGTTAGGATAGGTAGCAAGGTTTAACTGAAGCTTTCATAAGAGCACCCCCCAGCATAGCCTCTCAACTCTATTTGAACTCTCTCTGCCATTGATACTTTCATAATTACACATTTTCTCCCTTTTGGTCAGGATGGAATTGTTGATCCCATGGTGCCAGGTCTAGATTCATCCCTGGGAGTCACCTTCCATATCAACACGGAGACTTTTATCCCTGGATGTCATGTCCCACATGGGGGGAAGGGCAATGATTTCACTCGCAGAGTTATGCTTAGAGAGTGTGAGGCCACATCTGAGCAAGAAAAGATGTCCTCTGGAAGTAACTCTTAGGCATGCTTATAGGTAGTTTAAGCTTCTCTGCTCCCTATACAAGCTCCACAAGAGTAAGCCTCATGATTGAGGACATGGGCTATTGATTTTGGTGTCCCTAAAGTTTGACAAAGTACCAGGGGATTCCTCATGGTAAGGTCTAGTAGCTCCATATTCTTTCTCCCATCCTTCAGGGGACTTTGCCAATACTTTTTGATTATCTGCTTAATATACTCTAGGATGTATCCAGGCATTACAACAATCTATACAGGATTAAAGGACCCCTTTCTTATTCTGTGCTCCCTGTGTTTCAATTGTTCAAATGAGCTATACAGATAAGTTGAATTAGATTACATGCTACAGAAAATTTCAGTACCAGACCAAATAAACCTTTTTTCCAGTGGTCTCAAAGAGTAGTATGTGTGGTTCCAAAATATAGACACTGTCTTCCTTATCCCTACGTTTTGAATTACTTTAATCCCAATCATTTCAGCTTAGTTCTTACCTCTAAATATCAGGTTATATATATAACACAGCTTCTCAAAATCCAGAAATAATAATCACCACTCCTGACTTAATGTGTGTGCTCTGAACGCTTACAATCTAGGCTCCTGTTTTATTATAAGCATTTTCTAAAGGTGACCATACCATTCTTGTTCTTTTGTTTCAGGCTTACTTTGTCTCACCAAATGTCCCACATGTTCATTCACATTATTGCATGCCTCACGACTTTGTTCCTTTTCATAGCAGCACAAAGCTTTGTTCATAAGTATTCACCATTGTTCGCCAATCTACTTCTCCATCAGTTCATCCTTCAGCCAATTGCACTTATCAGGCATCCTGTAGAGGGCTGAAAGTCCACAGTCCATCAACATTCTCAATTTTAGATAATTTCATTGTTCCCAAGAAAAAAAAAGCCAATAAACACACCCTTGCCAAATAGAAAATCTAAAACTCCTCTTAACTCTTGTCCTCTTCCCCCCATTATTTACCTCTGCTATTGCTGTGGTAGTGCTGATGATTTCTTTTTGAACATAGGTCATAGTATGCAATAGAAGTTTTCCCCCTGTACCCTGGACTTAAACACTCTTCGTATAAGAGCCATACCTTTGAAGTAGTTCTTGTGAGAACTAATTCATACTTCTAGTGTTAATCAATGGAACACATAGGTCTATACAACCCCTTTCAATCTTGTTCATCTTCAATATGGTAATATTACTTATAGACTCGCTAGGGAACCACCTTCACTCCTATCTATTTCCTTACATTAGTGATCAACCTCATTACCTAATGGTTCACCCATCCCTAGCTTATATGTATCTCTAAGTCCCCTATATTCTTATATTATAAGCCTCTGATTATACCTTTATGCTGGTCATAAAGGTGGAATCATACAGTAGCTATCCTTTTCTGGCTAATTTCACTCAGCATTATGTCCTCAAGGCTCATCCATCTTGTTATGTGCTTCAGGACATCATTTTTCTTACTACTGTATAATATTTCATCATATATATATGATGAATATTCCATTATCATATATATATATCACATTTTGTTAATCCACTCATCTGTTGATGGGCATTTGGTTTGTTTCTATCTTTTAGTGATTGTGAATAATGCTGCTATGAACATTGGTGTGCAAATGTCTGTTAGTGTCATTGCTTTCAGTTCTGGGTATATACCAAGTAGTGCTATTGCTGGGTCATAGGGCAACACAATATTTCATTTCCTAAAGAACTGCCAAGCAGTTTTCCATAGTGGCTGTACCATTATACATTCCCACCAGCTGTGCATAAGTGTCCCAGTTTCTCCACATCCTCTCCAACATTTATAGTTTCCTGTCTATTTAATAGCAGTCATTCTTATAGCTGTGAGGTGGTATCTCATTGTAGTCTTGATCTGCATTTCCCTTACAGTCAATGAAAATGAACATCTCTTCATGTGCTTTTAAGCCATCTGTATTTGCTCATCACAAAAATGCCTATTCATTATCTTTAGCCCATTTTATAATTAGGTTGTTTGTTCTTCTCTTGCTGAGTTATATGATTTCTTTGTATACACAGGAAATCAAACCTTTGTCTGATATGTGATTTCCAAATATTTTCCCCCATTGAGGTGGCTACCTCTTCACCTTTTTGACAAAGTCTTTTTTTTTATTTTAGAAAAATATTTTTATTGATAAAACAACATACATAAAAATAAAAATATTCTTAACATACAAAAATGCCATGTATGGCATACAATCAATGGCTCACAATATCATCACATAGTTGTGTACTCATCACTGTGATCATTTTTTGTACATCTGTATCACTCTAGAAAAAGAAGTAAAAAAGAAAAAACTCACATATACCATACCCCATACCCTTCCTCTCACTGACTATAGTATTTCCATCTACCCAATTTATTCTAACTTTTGTTCCCCCAATACTGGTTTATTTTTTATCCATATATTTTACTCATCTGTCCATACCCTAGCTAAAAGGAGGTTTTCACAATCAGACAGGCACATTATAAAAGCTATATTGTTATATAATAATCTTCAAGAAACAAGGCTACTGGAATACAGCTCAACAGTTTGGGGTACTTCCCTCCTGCCATGCCAATACACCATAAACTAAAAAGGGATATCTATATAATGCTTAAGAATAACCTCCAGGATAACCTCTTGACCCTGAAATCTCTCAGCCACTGATACTTTATTTTGTCTCATTTTCCTCTTCCCTCTTTTGATCAAGAAGATTTTCTCAATCCCTTTATGCTGGGCCCTGGCTTATCCTGGGGTTTCTGTCCCACATTGCCAGAGAGATTTACACCTCTGGGAGTCATGTCCCACATAAAGGGGGAGGACAGTGAGTTCAATTGCTGTGTCAGCTTAGAGAGAGAGGCTACATCTTAGCAACAAAAGAGTTTTTCTGGGGGTGACTCTTAGACCTTTTTTTTAAAAAATTTATTTATTAATTAAAAAAATTAAACCAAATAAAACATCAACATATATAATCAGTAATTCACAATGTCATCACTTAGTTGCATATTCATCATTTCTTAGAACAGTTGCATTAATTCAGAAAAAGAAATAAAAAGACAATAGAAAAAGAAATAAAATGAACACAGGAAAGAAAAAAATGATTATACCTACCATTCCACTTACCTCTCGCTTTCATTGATCACTAACATTTCAAACTAAATTTATTTTAGCATTTGTTCCTCCTATTATTTACTTTTATTACATATGTTCTACTTGTTTGTTGACAAGGTAGATAAAAGAGCATCAGATACAAGGGTTTCACAATCACACAGTCACATTGTGAAAGCTATATCATTATACAATCATCTTCAAAAACATGGCTACTGGAACACAGCTCTACATTTTCAGACAGTGTCCTCCAGCCTCTCCATTACATCTTGACTAACAAGGCGATATCTATTTAATGCATAAGAATAACCTCCAGGCTAAACTCTCATCTCTGTTTGGAATCTCTCAGCCATTGACACTTTATTTTTTCTCATTTCACTCTTCCCCCTTTTGGTCAAGAAGGTTTTCTCAATCCCTTGATGCTGAGTCTCAGCTCATTCTAAGACTTCTGTCCACATTGCCAGGAAGGTCCACACCCCTGGGAGTCATGTCCCACGTAGACAGGGGGAGGGCAATGAGTTTGCTTGTTGTGTTGGCTGGAGAGAGAGGCCACATCTGAGCAGCAAAAGAGGTTCTCTTGGGTGTGACTCCTCGGCCCAATTCTTAGTAAACTTGACCTATCCTTTGTGGGGTTAAGCCTCACATGAACAACCCCCAAGATTGGGGGCTCAGCCCATAGCCCTGGTCATCCTCACTGCTCGTAAGAATATCAAGAATTCAACCTGGGGAAGTTGAGTATTCCCCCTCTCTCACTACTCCCCGAAGAGGAATCTGCAAACACCCTTCCAATCACTGCTCAGATCACTCTGGGATTCATCGGGGCATCAGTCCAGACAAACCAACAAAATCCCATGTCCCACTCAAGGTTCCATGTACTTATGGTGTTCAATTAAGCTGTCTATATAAATTACATTAGGAAATGCACTAGTCAAAATATAAATTTTGTACCAAATAAACATTTTTTGTTTTAGTCTCACACATAAGTTAAAATTTTAAAATGTTAATTACCATCTATTGTCAGCACCATGCAGTAATGACATTCCTTTGTTCTTCCTCATGCAAAAACATTTTTAATTGTACATATAGTCACTATTATTATACACTCTAGGCATTCCTAGATTATACCATCTCAGTCTTTATAGTCTATCTTTCTTTCTGATTTCATTTGCGCTCCCAGCCCTCCTCCCTCTATCATTCTCACATTCAGCTTCATTCAGTGTTTTAACATAATTGTATTACAGTTAGATAGCATTGTGCTGTCCATTTCTGAGTTTTTACATTCAGTCCTGTTGCATAATCTGTATCCCTTCAGCTCCAATTACCCAATATCTTACCCTATTTCTATCTCCTGATGGTCTCTGTTACCAGTGAAATTCTCCAAGCTTATTCACTAATTTCAGTTCATATCAGTGAGACCATACAGTATTTGTGCTTTTGTTTCTGGCTAATCTCACTTAGCATAATGTCCTTAAGGTCCATCCGTGTAGTTACATACTTCATAACTTTATTCTGTCTTACAGCTGCATAATATTCCATTGTATGTATATACCACAATTTGTTTAGCCACTAGTCTGTTGATGGGCATTTTGGCTGTTTCCGTCTCTTTGCAATTGTAAATAATTAATAATTAATAATAATGTAAACATTGGTGTGCAAATATCCATTTGTGTCCTTGCCCTCATGTCCTCTGAGTAGATACCTAGCAATGGCATTGGCGGGTCATATGGCAATTCTATATTTAGCTTTTCAAGGAACTGCCAAACTGCCTTCCACAGTGGTTGTATCATTTGACATTCCCACCAACAGTGGATAAGTGTGCCTCTTTCTCCACATCCTCTCCAGCACTTGTCATTTTCTCTTTTATTGATAATGGCCATTCTGGTGGGTGTGAGATGATATCTCATTATGGTTTTGATTTGCACTTCTCTAATTGCCAGGGAAATTGAGCATCTCTTCATGTGCCTTTTGACCATTTGTATTTTCTCTTCTGAGAAGTGTCTGTTCAAGTCTTTTGCCCATTTTGTAATTGGGTTGGCTGTCTTTTTTGTTGTTAAGTTGAACAATCTCTTAATAAATTCTGGATACTAGACTTTTATCTGATATATCATTTCCAAATATTGTCTCCAATTGTGTAGGCTGTCTTTTTACTTTCTTGAAGAAGTTCTTTGATGCACAAAAGTGTTTAATTTTAAGAAGTTCCCATTTCTTTCTTTCTTTCTTCATTATTTTCGCTTTGGGTGTAAGGTCTAGGAAACTGCCTCCTAGTATCAGATTTATAAGATATTTCCCTACATTTTCTTCTAACAGTTTTATGATCTTATGGTCTAATGTTTAGGTCTTTGATCCATTTTGAATTATGTTTGTATAGGGTGTGAAATACGGGTCCTCTTTCATTCTTTTGCATGTAGATATCCAGTTCTCTAGGCACCATTTATTGAAGAGATTGTTCTGCCCCAGGTGAGTTGGCTTGACTGACTTATCAAAGATCAATTGTCCATAGGTGAGAGGGTCTATATCTGAACACTCTATTTGATTCCATTGGTCAGTGTATCTATCTTTATGCCAATACCATGCTGTTTTGACCACTGCAGCTTCATAATATGCTTTAAAGTCAGGTAGCGTGAGAACTCTGACTTCATATTTTTTTCTCAGGATACTTTTAGCTATTTGGGGCACCCTGCTCTTCCAGATAAATTTGGTTATTGGTTTTTCTATTTCTGAAAAGGAAATTTTGGGGATTTTAATTGGTATTGCATTGAATCTGTAAATCAATTTAGGTAGAATTGGCATCTTAACTATATTTAGTCTTCCAATCCATGAACATGGCATGCCCTTCCATCCATTTAGGTCTTCTGTGATTTCTTTTAACAATTTCTTGCAGTTTTCTTTGTATAGGTCTTTTGCCTCTTTAGTTAAATTTATTCCTAAATATTTTATTCTTTTGGTTGCAATTGTAAATGGAATTCTTTTCTTGATTTCCCCCCTCAGGTTGTTCATTACTAGTGTACAGAAACACTACAGATTTTTGAGTGTTGATCTTGTAACCTGCCACTTTGCTGTACTCATTTATTATCTCTGGTTGTTTTGCTGTGGATTTTGGTTTTTTTTT
>PVIY010012260.1:0-62566 GCA_004026745.1 Myrmecophaga tridactyla | reverse complement strand
GGGGGGTGGGGCAAGTTCATTTTCTCTGAACCCTCCTGGAGAAATTCACAGCAAGTCTCTTCCCAAAGGAAAATGGCATATTTCATGCTTGGAATGGGTTTCAACGTTTGTTTTTAGTCCAGGAAAACTTCCCTAAATGATTTCCCCACTTTTTTTTTTAGTGCTATTTAAAATGGAAAGTTATCAAAATCATATTAGCACATTTAAAAAGATATGAGTTACTCCCCACTGCTTAAGTGAAAACAAGCAGTCCACCCCAAACCATCCCCGTGCCACCTCGTGTCATCTTGCTCCACAGGGGCAGATGTGTATCGCTTTTAAAGCTAATTCCATTGGTTCAAGTAAAACCTGATGATTTAGGGAGTTAGACCCAGCACTCTGTCTTTTCACTCCCCTTCCCCCCACTCCACCCCCCATTAATTTCCAGGTCACTTTTGTGTAATGTTATGGCTCCAGAAAGCAGGGATAAACAAGCCCAGGGACAGTGGAATTTGAGCTCTAGTCCGGAACCCATCTATTAGAAGGACTTCCATGCATGTGGGTAGGAGGAGATGCTGGGGAGAGGAGGAGGAAGACTCACTGTGTAAGGCACAGCGGGCACGTCCAGAGAAAACGGGCCCACCCCAGGGGCCTCAGCTTCCTATGCCCGGTAGGGTGAGAAAGAGCTTTGCAGATTGGATTCTATGGGAAACAAAGTCTAAGAGGGAAATTTGCAAGCAGGAAGTTTCCCGAGGATTGCTTTCAGGTTCCATGCCTGTAGAAAAATGTTGGGAGCGGGGTAAAGCAGAGGGAGAGGCTGAACCAGAAGGTCATTGCAAGAGAGCATTCAGCTGATCCTATGGGGATATTTGGAACTGGGGCCGTCATTGAGAATTGTCCTGAATTTGGAAAAGAAGGCCCAGCCTGCTCTTGCATTTACACTAGTCAGTGAGTGTGGGCTCGGCAAGGTGGCTCTCTTCAGCTGAGAGCAATTCTTGGGAGAGGCTCACCTGAGAACTTTCTGCCGCCCAACACTCCTAGCAACTGGGGGAATGTGTGCTCATTGGTGATGGCAGGGGGGGGGGGGGGCAGGCGAACTGGAATTCAGGTGCAAATGACATTGTCCACCCGAGCAAGTTCACAGAAACTCAGAACATAAATCACCCCATCACACTCCCCATCCCTAGTGATCCTAATAAGTGATGGTCAAGCCTCTGTGTGGACATCTGTAGTGCAGGAAACTTCTCCATCTCATGAGGCAGCTGAACAGCTCTAACTCTGAGTATGAACCTCTTTCTGCTGCACCGAATCTACCTCCCTAAAGTTGACCGATCAGTTCACTTTTGCTTCTGACGCCTGCACAGAAGGAGCCAAGCCCATTTCTTACAGCACCTGTGCATTTCCAAAGTCATCTAGCCTTTAGTCTTAAATCCCTGTAGCTTGCCACTATTTATTTTACAAAAATGCTTTAAATCCCCTTACTACTCTTATCTCTTTATTGGTGACTGTCTTAAAGCTGTGTTCTATGGTGTAAAACTGTACACTCCAGGGTGGCCTAAAAGAAAAGCTCTGTATTGCTATCAGTGTGACTTAGTCTCTGGACCCAAAGAAATTGTGATAATCTAGAGTAACCGGTCAAGAGTTTTTTTTTTTTTTTTTTTGGTATAGATATAGTCATCATCTCTTCTGAATTGATAATATTGACAAATTTGTTGAGTATTCCCTCTGTGCGTGCCCCTAAGTCATAGCAGAGAAGAAGGAAGGCTCTTTGGGAGGACTTCCTGGGAATTTCCCAGTGATACATCCTGGGCTGTCAACTCCTGGGAAGCCTGTCCTCATTGCCTTACCTCTGGCCAAAGATAAGAAACAGGCTGTGGCTGCAAGCCACATGCTTGCCTTAGGTGGCCTGTTGGTCTGGACGTGTTTGCTAATAGATGGTAAGCTTCCTTGGGAGGCACCAGTTTCATGCAGTCATCAGCTCCAGCGCTGGGGGCCAGGCCCTGCACAGACCATGCACTTGGGCGATGCTGCTGGCCGGTTCCACATGCCTGGGTGGGAGCCATGGCCACAGGTGAATGGATCAGGCCACACGAAGCTCCTACCAAGGCCTGCTGACTCTGTTCTGTGCCAGAGAGTGTGAGAACAGAGGTTCCCTTGAGATCATCCCTGTTAACACCTATGCCCTCATCTCAGAGTGCTGCCCTTGTTGCTCCTCTGTCCTGGCCGACCTGGCCATCCTTCCGTCCCGTACCATTTCCACCTCTGGTTCTGTGCACTTGCTGTTTCCTCTTCTGGGGGCCTGTGGTCCTCACCACCTCTGCGTCCCCCGCACTCCTCCTTCCCACACCCAGGCCTGACCACAGCTCATTTCATTTTTCCCATCACAGATCATTGCTTTAGAGAGAACTTCGCTGACCACCTCCAGTGTCAGTCTATCATAACACTATTTTATATTACTTCTCCCTTCCTTAAATTAGATATTTATAATATATACAAACAATATATAAAATTATATAACATGCAAATATATTTGTATTTTTTTGTAACATACATTAGTATAGTAATAAATGGACAAATATATAAATAATATATATATATATTATTTTTTGTCTGGCTCCCTCCCATTACACGCCCTTTTTCACTGCTGCATTTATGCTACCTAGAACAGACCCCTTAATAAATGATTGTTGAATGATACGTGTGACGTGCTCTGTCTGGCGGCAGATGGCGGACCTGCATGCGGTCCCGAGGGGCATGTATGATGGACCCGTGTTTGACCTGACCACCACCCCCAAAGGGGGCACCCCTGCCGGCTCCACACGAGGCTCCCCCACTCGGCCCAACCCTCCCGTGAGGAACCTCCACCAGTCGGGATTTAGCCTGTCGGGTGAGTTGGGCAGACTGGTGATGATCTTGAGTGAGAAAGGGAGGACAGATGGGAAGAAGCAGCGCTCGGAGGTGAAAGGTGATCCTGAGAGGTAAACCTGAAGGCATTCTCTAGCCCAGTGCTGGCGTGGACCTTTTGGGACCTTTGTTGGGCAAGGAGAAAGGTTTTCTGAATCAACAAGGAGTCCTGTTGGCCAAGATCAGGCACAGTCAGGTTAAAGACTCAGTTTTAAATGATAACAGATTCTGCTTAGGAATCCAACCTGGTCCAGGGGGAGGTTTTCCATTGTGAATTGTTGATTTTCTGCACTGGACTATGAATACTGTGTAATATATTGTTTTTTCTTTGTTTGCCCAGGTAAATAGCTCAGCTTATTTTTATGCTCAAATTGCATAAAAATTTCTTCTTCTAATTTGGGATTTCTATTATAATTATTCTTCTTTCTCTAGTAATAATATTTCCACCAACGATAGCTACCATTGACTGAACATTTACCATGTGTTAGCCAAATCACTAACTTATCTACTCTTTAACAACTCTTTGATATAAATGGTATTATTCCCATTTAACAGAAGTGGAAACTGAGACTCAGAAAGCTTAATTAGTTTGCCTAAATTCAAACAGCTTATAAATTGGGAAGCCACTTCTCAAGACTCCGGTTTCAAGTGTTCTTGACTCTAGCACCTATGCCCTTAAATTTTAAGTTATTCTGTGTCTTAGGGGGAACTTAACTTTTTATGATGAATTTTCCATTAATCTTTTAGTGTAAATTTCTTCACTCATTTTTTATAAGTAGTTGGAAGTATATACAAACCAGTATTTTTAAATTATATCTCTACTGATTGCTTGGCTCCCTGCTAGTCACCAAAGAGAAAGCAAATAAAACTAGAAGAGCTGGGGTAGGAATGGAGGTTATAAGGGGAGATACAGACAGAGGAACAGACACAGATAACCCCCAGTCCTTAAAACTGTACAAGAAGCCCCGCTGTCAAATATCCTTTGTAGTACACACTACAAGTTAAGGATTAGATGACTTTTTTTTTTCTCTTGAGGACCATGACAGCCATATTGAAAAAGCTTTTAATTTGTAGGCTTTTAATTTTCTTAGCAAAATATAGAGCCACATTTACCCATACAGGAGACACTAGCCACACGTGGCTTTTGAGCACTTGAAATGTGGTTGGTCCAACTTGAGATAGGGTTTATGTATAAATTGTGCACTACATTTTGAAGACTCAATCCCCACCCCCACCACCGGAAAAAGAATGTAAAATATCTCATTGATAATTTATATTGATTACATATTGAAATGCTGTTTGTTAATATTTGTTGGGCTAAGTAAAATATATTAATAAATTCATTTTCACTTATTTCTTGTAACTTGTTTTACGGTGGCTCCTGAAAAATTATAAAATTACATAGGTGGTACATGTTCTTTACCTATTGGACAAGCTTGTCTAGACATAGAATTTAGAGCTGGGAAAGTATTTAGAGATTCCTGGATCCACCTTCTCCTATGACAGGTTAGAAGAAGGAGGGCACATAGACGGTGCAAACAGCACTGGTTCTCAACTGGAAGGACTTTGCCTCCCAGGGGACAGTGGGCAATGTCTAGAGACATTTTTGGTTCTCACAACTGGGGGGATAGTTGCTCCTGACATCTAGTGGGTAGAGCCCATGGTTGCTGCTAAATATCCTTCACTGCACAGGCAGCCCTCCCAACAAAGAATTAATCTGGCCGAAAATGTCAATAGTGTGGACATTGAGAAACCCTAGATTAGAGGAGTCCAGCCTGTAGACACCAGGTGTACTCTTTACACCTTACAACCATGTCTGTTATGTTTTAATTATAAATAGGAAATGGTGGGGCAGCAAGATACAGTGGTTTGTGTGGACTTTGGTATCTGGCAGACACAGATTTGATTCCTAGCTGCCCACTTACAGGCCACGTGACCTTGGGCAAGTCAGTTTCTGAGCCTGGTTTCTCAATCTGTAAACTGCAAACAATAATGGTCCCTACTTCTTAGGGTTGTTCTGAAATTTAAATGGGAAGCTGCACTGAAAATGTTTGGCACGTGGAAATTGCTCAGTGCATGTTAACTACTTATTATCATGTAAAATATCAGCTACTAAGAAATATAACATCAATAAATAAGAAAAAAAGTATTCAAATTTTTCCATAATGAGATGTCTTAAGATGGAGAAAAATAAATGCAGATTTGTGTCTCCATTATAAACTATATAAATGCAAGAGAGTTGGGAAAACTAGAAGAGAAAGAGATCTTTAAAGAGAACGTAACAGCATATGGGGAAAGGGAAAAAAGAATGGGAGAAACAAAAACAGAAAGAGAGATGAGGGAGACACAAACTGGGGGGAAGGTCTAAGGAAAAGAGCTAAAAGTTTTGAGATGGCGTTGTCAGAGTTCACTTTCTGCTAATCATTTTTGCAGCGTTTTTTGCTAATTTTTATTGCTCCATGGCTGCCGTTATCCTTTAGCTTTTTGAGACTCCGTTCTGAATGGATACACGCACACACTGAGGTTGCCTTTTGTGCAGCATCCTGACCATCCCGTCGAGTTATGAGAGGTTAAGCAAGTTACCTAACTTCTCGGAGCCTCGGTTACCTCCTCTGTAAAATGGGGATAAGAATAACACCTCTCTCCAAGGACAGTTGCAAGGATTAAATGAGACAATCTGATGAGCACTTAAAACATTGCCTGGTGAAGTGGATATATTGCAGCTTTTTTCATACCATCATTGTTCTTATTAATTGTGACCATTACTGTCATGCAGAGCGTCAGGTGAAATCTAGATAAGAACCTGGCTTTACCTGGCAGTAGGTAATTTTCAGGAGGGTATGGTATGAAAAGTCTAGATGACCTGACAAACTGGAATGGAAGTTTCTTGAGAGGTGAAGCCAGGAAGGTACAGGTACTTAATGTCTTAGATGCTTAAAATTAATCCAATTTTCTTTCTTCTTGTCTTCGCTTTTTCCCTCCCTGCAAATTTATTTGCCCCTGTAGGCACCCAGGTGGATGAGGGGGTCCGCTCAGCCAGCAAGCGCATCGTGGCGCCCCCTGGAGGCCGTTCTAACATCACATCCCTGAGTTAAGCAATGCCTCCCCAACGAGAGGGGCAGAAGCAAGGAGAGATTCTTTGAAGCCAAAATGGTACACCGATATTTAATAAGGAAAGCGAATCCAAACAGTTGCGATCTAAAGAATCAATAAGCCTCAAGCCTTATGTTTCTCCAATGTTACGCTCGCTTGCCTAGCTTTACGAATATTGCTTTGTTTTCTGTTTATGCATAGCTTTGATTTGTTTGATCTCCCCCCCTCCATTTACATGCATGCAATCACACAGGCCGCTAAGGTAAAAGAGTCTGCTATATAGTGTTGAGAGCGTGTGTAGTGCTGCATCTTAAGACAAGGGGACAATGCTGGGATGTCAGGAGAATGAACAAAAGACGCAGGTCATTGGGGTGTGTGGGTGGTGGGAGCCCAGAGCAAGGTGGAGGGTGCAGAGGGATTGGGGTAGGGCACGTTCGAGGGAGGTGGGTGGGCTGGGAGAACAGAAGGGGGTGTCGTGTATTGTGTTGATGATGTACTTTATTTCCATGGAAGATGGTCACTTGTGGCTGCCACCAGTTCACATTGGTCCTCTGGGAGAGGCGGCAGGCGGTCTTTGGGTTATGGCCTTTGTCAAGTCCACTCCTAGATTTTATTTCTTTGCACATTTTGTTAAAACGCCAAAATCCAACCTTTTCTTCCAGCTGCTTGATTGTGCCAGTCTTTGCTCAGGCCTCTTTGTCAGAATTGCTTTCAAATTTTTCTCTATCCTCAATTGGGAAGGACAGTGGGGAGAGAGGACACTTCTCTTCCTTTTGTCCTGCCTGCCTCTTTGGTGCTCTTAAAAGGCAACAGCTGGGAGGAACAGCACAGACCCTCAGGAGAGGGCAGCCGCCACTTCAATAAATGCCTCCACCTAAACACACGGATAGCCTCTCAGTCTCCTCTCTTTGCAAACAGAGAGAAAGAGCATGCTTCTGGAATCACTAAATTAGGACTTCGGCCAACATGGGGCAGAGGGAAGGTTGACTTGCCGTGGCTGTGTTTGCTTCTCTTGATCTCCTGAGACCTAAGCACATCCACTGTTGAGTGGGATCTTTTTACGGAAAGTTGCTTTTCCTAGGAGTCCTGTTAATTTTATTGCCAGAATGTCATCTCAGTTTGAGAGTCAGCAGGGATTTGGGAAAGCCAATCTTGAGCAGAGGGAGCACATTTTGCAGCTTTGGTTCCATATTTCAATTCTAAACTACCTGTTTCCTCTTCTATTAGCAGATCTTTTAGGAAATCTTTTTTTTTTTGGGGGGGGGTGGGTGGTGCATGGTCCGGGACTCAAACCCGGGTCTTGCACATGAAAGGTGGGCATTCTAACCACTGAACCATCCGTACACCCTTTAGGAGACTTTTGTTTCAGTAAAATCTTCTGAGGTTGGTGGAGGTTTAGCATGAGTGGAAGTTAGCAAGGAGTGTTTACAAAAACTTACCTGTCAGAGTTGAATATCCATTTCCCTACCGTACCACTTCGGGAAATTCAATTTTGGAGGAAGATCTGAGGAAGTACAGAGCAAAATGAGGATCTGTAGAGCCAAGAGGCCCACATGCAGGAAATGATAATGAACCTGCAATCAGAATTCCATGCTGGGGGGTGGGGGGAGCCCGGATCCAGCAAGTAGAACCCATAACCCCTACTAAGTACTTTGAAGACAAGAGCAGGCCTCAAACACCTTTTAAGTGCTTAGGAGAAACCATTATCTCTCACTGCAGGTTTTAATTAATTGAAGACCAGAGAAGAGGGAGCAAATAACTACAAAATAATGTGGAAATTACCAAGGGAGAGGATTTCCCCTAGCAAGCTGATTTCTCCTTTAATCAGGAACAGAGGGTCCCCCTTAGATGGGGAAATGTGGCATTTTAAGGTTTTCATGGTGCCTTTTATTTTTTTAAGGGGAACAAGTGAAGGAGAGGATGCAGCTCTTAATTTATAAATCATAATATGTGGGGATGTATCTGGATCTCAAAAGCCAGTTTTGCACGCAGAGGGAGTGTGTCACATGTGAAGCGTACACCTCGCTGCTGGGCTGATGTGTTGCAGTGCCAGCTACAACCATCAGATGGAGGAAAAGCCTAATCAGCCTAGCCTGAGCGTCCACCTCTGCAGCCTTCTGCTATTACCCAGGCCCTGAGTTCCAGCACATCTTTCTAGTACCTCTCTATGCCATGGAAATAAAACGTCCATGGCCAGATGGCTCATCTGCACTGCACTTGGGACTTCTGAAATGAAGCATTCAAGCACAACTTTGTATTCCCTCTAAGCCTCCCCTACTGTAGGAACAACCCCATAATGCCTTCAGGATAGGCAACAGTATCTGGGGAAGCCTACCTCTCTTTCTTCACTAACGATTGATAACTTTCCAAGCATAGGAATTCCTAATAAACCCAAGAAAACTTTGCTTTCCTTGGATTTCTTTGATTTCCAGGTAACCTTATACCTAAGTTAAAATGTATGCAAATTTGTTTTGTTACATGAAGCACATCAGACAGCCTTCTAGCAAAGGGTGTAGGAAAAGAATATGATGAGTGATGGCCCTCAGAATTTACTGGTGTCTCATCCAAGTGTGGGAGGCACGGTGGATCTTCTGTCTCCCTCCCAAGCTTTGTTTTGCGGTCTCATCTCAGTCTGACCCCTCTCTCAGAGGCCCTTGCCATTCCCCCAGCCTCACATTTTTTCTAAAGCCAGATGGCCATCAGTGGTAGTTTGCTGTGAGAGGTCCACAGGTTTGGGTAATTGAGAAGGCATTTGTGTACCTGTTAAATCAGCCACCCCAGTAGAAGGACTTCTGGGTTTTCTAAAAATGGTATGATGAGAGTCATCTCGAAAATAGGCTTTCTTCAAAGACCAATCATCCTTTGGCCATTTTCTTCATAACTACACCCAGGGAGACATGCTCTACTCCAAAGGCCTGAATCCTAAGCCTGGACTTTTGCTTACCCTGAGAAGCCCTTCCTGAAAGGGTGGGCATTTCCCAACTTTGTCTTGCCACAAGTTTCCCAGGCATTCTCCCCTGGAAAATTCCAGCTTGAGTCCCAGTGATACTCATGGGCTGTCCTGGACAGCCAGCATTCATTTTAAGTTCCCTCTTTGGAAAATGGTGTGTGGGTGGTCATTTCTGTGTCTGGTGAACATGGACAGACAGTAAATCTCCCTGTGATCTGTGGTAGCTGTAAGCGGCTCTGAAACGTGCAGAGCTGTTTGGTTTGAACCGTGAAGAAAAACGTGTTTTGAGTTTAGCTGAGATTAAAAAAAAAAATTCAAGTGACTGTTAATGTAAACCTGGTTATTAAAATAACTATAAAATTACAGATGTTGTCTAGCTTTCTTCTGCTTGCGACGTGGTGTCACTTCACCTAAAATATTAAAATTGCATGATAAAACTGAAATAGTTAGTGAGAGTGCCAGATATGCTAAAAGTTATACTGAAAAATTTGGAGGGGCTTCTATTTTTTCTATTGAGTTTTTGTTTTGACCACAGAGCTTGATAAGCTTACTGAAACTTTTGGGAATGACTAAGGTTTTTTCTATGGATTAGCAGATTTAGCATTAGTACAGAAAGCATTGTTATTCGGTATAAATCTAGACCCAGCCCAGAACACAAAGTGAATGGTCATGTATATATATATATATATATTTGTAGTCATTCCTTGCTATCCCTATTAGATTGATCCCTGCTTTCTTCTAAAAGACTTTTCCTCAAACTAAGCATATAGCAAAGTATGTCTTTTAGCAAACAGATCCCAAGTGGTTGAATGACTGTTGTTGGAAAGGATTATTTCTATGTCTCCTCCTTTGAGAGATTTAGGATACATATCAGCAAATTAAAAGCTCTGAGAAATCCTATCTAAGCAGTCTTTCAAACTTTGTCCAGTTCAAGGTCCACACTTTTTTTTTTAATACTGCATCTTTGATCTTAGATATCTCTTAACATTCCAGCAAACCTGTGTCATACTGAAGCCTTTTGGAGAAAGAACTGCTGGGCCCAATTCCAATTAGTACAGTGCATTTTTCATGACAAATAGTAGACTAGTTATGAAAAAAGAAGTTGGAAAAGGAGCTTTTAAAGTTTGGTGCAACTACACCTGGTGCAAGGTGTAGCATATTGGAACATATGAAAGGTTTGAGCATATTGGAACATAGCTGAATCTAAATGCTAAACACTGACATCAGAACTTTGTTTCTTTCTCGTTTTGGGCCCACTTGTCTTTGAGCAAGCATTTCATTCTTAGCAAAGCTCTTTCCATGTGGGGGCAGAGCTGGCTGCCAGCATCTCTGGTTTTCATTTCCCCTGTGTCACAGCCTTCGGGGAAGGAGAGCTCCTCTTCCCACTGGATGCCCCCCAAAGAGTTCGGTGCTGTTTGGTCTGGCTTGAGTCATGTGTCCACCACTGAACTGGTCACTGGTCTGAAGACGATGGGACCGAGTAGCCCGGCCTGGGCAGCTGCCGGCCCCTGAGCCACCTGAACCTTGTGGATTCTTAATAACTCCACACAGAAAACCAACTTGTGAGAGCAGGAGAAGAGGGAATGGTAAGACACCATTCTTAAGCCCGCGTGGGGCAGGGGCGTTCTGCCCAATGAAGTCTGTGGTTGTGGGCGGTGTGAAAGGGTAGCGGGCCACCCATTTTGGATAAATTGCTTTCGTATGTGAGGAGCCACTCTGGGTTGTAGAACTTTACCTTTGGTACAGAAGCACAGGTGACTATACCTTGTAACATGGAAGCTCAGAAACCAGATGAAGAGCTACTCTGAGTTCATAAAGAATTCACATTTTGAGGTTCATGGTTTGGTGTTTAACAAGCTTTGGTTCCTATTCCCATTTTGTGGCTCAACCTCAGAATTGGTGAAACTCCTCTGCTAGGTCATGACTAAAGCAGGAACTGACCTCTGTTTAGGATTGGAGTAAGTTTGAAGGGGATTGCCAGTGCTTACTGTGAACTCAAGAAGCAGGGTTCTAAGAGAGAATAAACTTCATTGTTGTTAGATGTTCTTAAAAGATACACAATAACTAGCCTTCATACCTCTGCATGTTGTAGGTATCAAATGGCTGAGTCCAGGGTGGGGGTGTAGAATAGGAATAACAAGGGCCTTCTGGTCCCAAGGAGCTTTCCGGAATCAACGGTGTTACCACCAGCTCATCACAAAGGAGACACTAATCCTGAGGAGGAAATGGGGAGTGGGGGTGGGTGAGGGCGGGCAACAATGAAAAGACCAGACACTTAAGGCTGGCACTCTTCAGCCTCCGAAGAGTTCTAGACGCTGCCTTTTGCTGAGGTGGCAGCTGTTAGCACTACAGGACATCTAGCAGGAACTTGGAGCCCACGAGACTCACAATAGCTGATTTTTGCTGAGATAAGTCCAGGGATCCTGTTGACTGCTGACCTACTGTGGGGTCTGAGACATAGTTGAAAGGTCCATTTCTTAAGGCAGAAGATGCTCCCAGCTGCAAGAGTTCAGAGCTGCCCATTCCCTTCTCCCAGATCATGTTCTACTTAGGCCTCAGAACATCTCCTTGCTGCTTTGATGTATGGAGTAGGACAGGACAAAAAAACGTCGAGAAGGAAGAGAGACTGCTGATAAAGGGGCTGCCGGTAGACTAAAAGGCATAGTGAAGGCAAAATCTGGAATTCCGGGCTGTGCTCCTGGAATTGTGAATGCTGGAATTTTTATACAGGTGGGTCGCTTTAGTTGTCCTGCATCCCATAATTCTGGTGCATCACCTCTGACATTAGCTCGTCACTGATAAAGGGCCTTTCTCACAGCAGGAACTAGAGGTAAGAACAGATGAACTTTGGCACCCCCAACCCTGCCCTTGAAAACAGTCACACACACACAGCTGAGAAAGGGCCAGTGGCTTACTTACAGAGAGACATTTGAATACACACAGGCACGTTTACACTGTATATGCCATAGCCAAACAGAAGTCCTTATTCTGCAGCCAGGAACTGCCAGATAAGCTCCCTATTCACAACAACACAGAAAACTGGGGTTTTGGATTTTTAATATCAATTTTAATTTCAGTCAGATATTCTGAGCTTGCAACAAAGTAAACAGTCATCACAGCAGACGGAGAAGGTAACATTTTATATAGACAAAATACAGATAAGTACGGAAACAGAAATTCACTGCTTTTTATGCCTTTCCTTTCAGTTTTGAAGAGTTAAAGACTTACCATTACTGGGTCAGCCCAAAGCAGCAACACTGGTCCCAGCTAGCTTTTATCACTCTTTCTTCCTAGCTGTTTGTTTGTTTTTTGCCTTTCTGACCTAGAGACACTCTAATGATGCAAAGTCTAGTCATTTTCTGCTTAAAACTCTCAGAAGGAGCCTAACCACTAATTGATTAGATTCCCCTACCTGATTCCCCAGTGTATTGCGGCGTTGACATTCATCCCTGCCCTAGCCATGCCTCAGCCCCAACCAGCGTTGCCGCCCAGGTGTGTTAGCTGAAGGTGAGTGGTCCCGCGGCAGCAGGACAGCGTTATAACCAATGTACTCCTTTTCAAACCCTGCTCAGATTTTTCAGATGTTCCTCACAGGCAACGGAGAAAGCTGTTAGGAGAAAAAGATTCCAGGAATACAAAAGGATGCAGTAGTCACCCTGTTTTCTAAAATCTTCAGCGCTGGGATTCATTGTCACAAATCAAGATGAACTATGTTCTACCTGGTGGGATATTACATTTTAGCCAAAGTTATGGAATAAAAACCAAAGGATCTGATTTTGACAACTAGTGACCATCTTAAAGATTAAGGACAATTTTCTGGAAAAGCTTTCTTGTTAGAATGTTTGAAATGTACAGCGGTGAGTCGTGCTTATAATTAGTTGCTCTTAACTGATAGAGCAGCATTTTTGTTTTTCTTTTTGTCTCTGTAACCTGGCTAGGACTGAAAATCCATCTTACCTCTCAGAGGCGGTGCTCTGAGGCTGAGCTCTAACCAGCGAGTCTGTGGTTCCTAAAAGCCCACAATATGCTTTGGGCACAGGAAATGAAAAATAGAGATTCATATCACAGAGCGTGTATTGGGTAGCCATCTAGGTACAAACCATGTGAACAAGTGAAATGGTGCAAACAATCGACACCCATCACCATGGATACTCTAGCGGTATCTGCCCTTTGGTAAGAATTTCCCAAAGCCTCTCCTTTGGGATGATACAAAGAAGGACATAGCAAGAGGAGGAACTGGGTGACTGGGGAGGTGAGTCCTCAGCTCACTGGGGCTTGAATCAAAACAAATGAAAGAAGGAATTTGGTAAACATGCAAATGGCCCCTCCCACTCCTGGGATATACCAGCCTGAAGCAGAGTCTGTCTAGTCACCTTTTTGATGCTCTTTTCAAGCGAGCCCCTCAGTGAAATTCAGTCAAGACAAGTGCTTAGAGTTTCTAGTGTTTAGCGAGAAAACAAAATGGCACAAGTAACACGTGGGGAGTATAAAGAGAATCAAAGAGAACAAGAAGCTCCTGGAGTTCAGAGGCACCATTTCATGGGTCTGCTGGAAATTCTGGATGTAGTAAGGAGAAAACTGTAAAAGTCAAGCTGAAGTTTGGTACTGGCTCCCATCCAAGCTTACTTGCCCCAGTGTACCCTCTTTTTCCAGCCTATTTTCATCCATCTGGCCTCCCAAAAGGGTGCCAATCTGGTCTTCCTTGTTCCCAGCTAACTGCCCTCTTGGTGAGCCACAAACTTTCTGAATATAAGATAAGTTTAGGTGGTCTGACTGGCCAAGAGGCTAAAACATGGGGCTCCCAAACCTCTTCACTTCTTCATGCTGTCCCCAATAGCATCCTGTGGGCTGCCAAAAAAGTTTCCCTTGCACAGATCCTTTGCCTCATCAGTACAGAAGTCACAACATCTGTAGTTAGAGCACATGCACATTTAACTGGTGGATTACATTTTGTGCTTGGCAAATAAATAGAAAAATAAAGTGTAAGATGTCAATATTTTAAATAGTTAGGCAATTTTACCTGCAGTAAACAAAAGGAAGGACCTGACACTACTTTTCCCTGATAGTCTCCATGGCTTCAGGTCTCTTAAATGTGTGAGCATCCACAGTTCTAAGTGTATTTCTAGTCTATAAAGATGGATAATCTGTGTAACACTTAACTTCATCTGTTACTGGCCAAAAAAAACAAGACCAAAAATGAATACAACTAACAAAATTAATAAACAACAGCGATTTGTTTCATTATTTAAAACATTAAGAACAGCATATTGCTCCACTAAGAAAGGGTATACACTATAAATTATGAGCCATTGAAAGAAGTTTTCGAGGGTAAATTTTACTATCTTCTACTTTCATTTCACATTCTAGCAGAATACATCCCTGTGAAAGATGCAGCTTTGCTGTACTGGGAGGTGGACAGGCTTTCGTGGCGATGACATTCTTTTCTGAGCCTCTTCAGACCCAGGTTTCTGATCATTTTCAGAGAACTTGTTTACATGAAGCATGTTTGCTTGAAGAAGTTCAGTGGAATGCTGGTAAATGTTTAACGATCAGCTTGTGAGTTTACATGAAGCATGTTTGCTTGAAGAAGTTCAGTGGAATGCTGGTAAATGTTTAACGATCAGCTTGTGAGGTGGGAACAAAAGTCCTGATTTGTAGCATTTGCCAATTTCCATGGTGTAAATACACCCACCACCACCACTTTGAAGCTAACAACTTTACATCACTGAACATGGAGTGGAAACCGGCTGCACAGGCTCTTGCCAGCTGGTACAAGGCAACCCCGGCGCACTACTAGAAGGGCCTCAGAAACCTATGCCACTTCCATCTAGGGCCATTCATTCTTTTCTGATTAAATCCCTTACTCCTATTGATAAGGCTTGGAGATCCTGACTTGATGAAGTTTTCTAGCTCTAGAGAGCCCTGTGTCCATTTGTCCATTTGTCACAGTGTAATTAGAAGGAGTAGGAAAAAGAAATCTACCTTTAAATATTCTTTTTAAAATAAAAATAAAGGCTGTTTAGAATAACAGAAAGCTAGAACTAAAAAGGCAGCCTAGAGCTCATCTAGTATAAAGCTCTCACTCTGGGTGAATACACTGAAGCAGAGAGAGTGATTTAGTAACTTGCTCAAGGTTACACAGTTAGTACTGAAACTAGATCCCAGGAGCCCAGGACTCTTCTTGGTGTATCATGCTGCCTCCTTTGAAAGGCATTCATTCATGTTTGCTAAGTAGTGAGGTGTGGAGTGCAAGAACTACTGTCAGCAATTTCTGACGTGGACAATCAGCAGTTCCTGGTCTATGAAGGCAGGAAATGTCCCGAGAAAAGATGCTGTGAACTTCACAGGTTGTTATTCTGGCCGTCCTCTTCTTGTGGGTCTTTGGTTTGTTCCAAGGCTAGATTTGCTTGCCTTTTATTAAAGTCTCTTTTTACTCTTAAAAGGAAAAAAAAAAAAAGACGGTTTTAGTCCTCAAAGGTTTATACTTTTGAAGTAATAGCATAAAGCCCAATAATTTATAAAGAGGTATGAACCAAGGAAACCTTAAAAGGTCATTGATTTTAAGTGAGTTCTAATTTCTTTGCCCTGCCCACAAACAGAAACGTGATGCTAGGCTAATTTACTCTTAAAATTTTTAAAAGCCCTTACAAGAAAAATAAGTTTCTGAATTTCTCACATCTTCTATTATGGATCTGCATCATTTCTGTGATTAAAAAGAATTTAAAATATTCAAAAACATAGTAAAGCTCTACAAGTCAAGTCTGGTTGAAACACCCCACGATTCGCTGGATTAGTGTTCTTGCAGGAGTTACTTACTTTTCTCTGTTGAAAATTATGAACTCCTTCTGTACAGATTCAAGGTGTTCTTGAAGAAGGCACACCTTCCATGTGAACATTTAAAATAAAAAAAAGTAGAGGTGTAGTTAGTAAACCAACAAGCATCCTCAAGCAGCCAATATTCTACTGAGTGCTTATTCGTTGAATGGCCCAAATCTAAGAAGTATCAATGTAATGCCAAGATGAATACAATCTGAAAGCTTGTGACAGGAGGTGGGAGTGAGTCCCTAATCAAAGCAACAGGGTTAAAGTAAGTAGGACAGAACTCACCAGCAGGAGAGTAGAACCCATCACCAGTCCACTCCCCATGATAAGCCAGGAGGGAAGACCTGAGCTGGAAATCTGTCAGCCCCTTAGCCCCTGAAGAAACCATGGCTTCAAGGTAGAAGGGCCAAAGCCTTATTCAGCTGGTTACCTACGTGTCTCTTCTCTCCTGGCCCTCAAGTGAAAGGTTTGGAGGTTCTGCATGGATTTCATGAATAGCCCAGTAGTACCACTCCACATTGAATTCTGATTGAATGCCCCCCTATGCCTGAATTAGAATTGATTAAATATATTCCAGTTCTAGAGAGCAAAACCTACTTTAATTGTGACTTCCTTACAGATAGGCAGAACATTCACTTTGAGACTATACTGTAGTGCTTCCAACTTTTATTGATAATTTTCCCCTCATAATGAGAAATTATAGCTTCAATAAAAAGATAATCATCAGGCCTAGGAAAGTACCAGACCCAGATGAAAAGTTTCAAAAATCTACAACAAAACACTTCCAAATTACTTTTAATGAAAAATATTCTTCTCTGAGGAAAACAATATCATTCATTCACTCATAGTTTGAAATGTAAGAATTAGAAAATACTAAGTCCTCAGGGTCTGTACCTGTCCCTTCTAATGATGATGTACTGGAAAGCCTTCTTCCCAGAATGACTGCTTAGGAGACAGGAGAAGAAACTATAAAAAGCAGAGGAAATTTCAGGGAAGGGGGTGGGAGGAGCAAGACAAAGGAGAGAAAGAAGAGTCTGGTATACCACAACTTGTTCTGAACCCTGGTTTCCAGGGTTTCACCCAAGTGGCGCATGGAGCTAGAGGACACACATGAGATGTAGAGCTTCTTGAAGAAGCAGCTTTACCAAAAGATTTTTGGGGAAAAACTTTTAAAACTAAAAATCAAGTAAATGTAAAAATCCACATGAATTTTTTTTCCCATTACATGACTCTGTTTTATTTAGACACAGATGTAAAACGCATACTCCAAAATGAGCTTGTGGTGTGGCACTTCCGAACATGCAAACCAGGCCTTCCCACCCCTTGAATCTCACCCCTAGCCCTCTCAGAGTCCATGTTCAGCATATTCTCTTTCCTCTGCAGTAAGTGGAAAAGTTTGAGAAATAGAAAAATTTACTCAAAAGAGCCAGACCATATAAACCAACTTGGGTATTTCAAGGGTGTTTTTAAGTGGAAATGATGGCTTTATTACTATAATTAATGGGAATACAAGGATCATGTTGGAAATATCCATTCTAATGGAGAAGATGAGCCATTCTGACTTGATGGGATCATGTTCTCCAGCCAGTAAACGGGGTTTAAACGTTGGGTATCAGAACACAGAGCAATGCCACTAAATGCTCACAGCTGTATTGCTGGCCTCTTTTCCAGGCTTGTGGCTTGATTGGAATTCCCTTGCTGGCACATCAGTCTTTTCAGATGTGATGATAAACCAGTAACAAATCAGGCCCCAGAGCAGCACAATGACTTGGAGCTACCGTGGGGCAGAGCTGGGTGCTAAGGTAGAGCCAACTTAGACGTCACTCTGGCGCACACCTCATTAGAACTCACTGGAGGAGGGGGAGGCCTCCGAGTGTGCCCCTGGTTGGGACTGATGTGGCAGATTAGCAATGCCACAGGCCTTTCAAACACAGCATACATATTTCCTACATTCAACAACCATCTGGCATTACATTTCCTCTGAAATACTGAGGACATACCCTGAGGAGATGCCAATCCTGCAATGCCCTTGTCATTTCTTGTCTGCTCACCTACCCCTACTCAAACTAGAGGACCCAGATAAAATGTTGCCTCTTCTGGGAAACCTGTCCCAGCCCTCACTCAAGCCCAATAAGTAATCCCCAGAGCACTTTGTATATCTAAGGACAGCATTGTACAACTATTCAGAGACACTTCCTGACATAATAGGTGCTTTATGATCATTTACTGAATAAATGAATGAATGAATGTGATGATAATATAATGAACTTCTATGACTCAACCCTAGATTTTTGAAACCTGGATGTAGAAATGTAAAAGAGTGAAGATAAAGTACTATTTTGAGGTTCCCAACATTTCTGATTAGTCTTTGGTGAAAGACTACTTTTTTTTTCTTTTTCTTAAAGCAAACACTTTTTCTTTTTAAACCCAAGGCACAAGACTAGGCAGATCTAAACTGCAGTAGCTAATGACGTAAAGGGCTGACTTCAACTTGAGCAGAGCCACTTCTTGGTAAATGAGTCCGAAGTTGATGTGGGATCTGGGAGAAAGAGGAAACTTTTTTTTTGTTTGTTTATTTTGCTGCTTACTGGATGTCAGGGGTTCAGTACTGTGAGTCAGTGGCTCATAGTCTTTCCCAAGGAGAGGAAGGCTTGTCTCTCCAACCTGTTACCTGAAGGAGGCTAGGATAAGAGAGGATTGTAGATGACCTCTATGGATGGCATTTGACCTTCGAACTTGAAGAGCAGCAATATCAAGTCTCCACTATTTTTTAAAAACATTTTCTCTCCTTTTGTGAATGAATTTACAAAATATTTATTAAGCCTCTAGTATATTCCAGGCACCACTGGGGTATACCATGGTGGGTAAGAGTGACCTGGTTTTCACCCTCAAGAAACCTTCATTTTAGTGGGAAAGACAAAGAAAAAACAAATAGACAAATAAATAAAACAGTTATAAACCATGGAAAAATTAGGAAGGAATTAAAAATAAGGGCTGGGGTAGAGGATGGTGGGGAATGGACATCACCTTTGTAAGGTGACATGTAGGGTATAAAGGATAAGAGGATCCCCTATGTGGACATCCAAGGGGTGGGTATTCCAGGAAAAGGGAATGGCAAGGGCAACAGCCTGGAAGGGCAGATTTGCTGTGTGGGGAGGGGGTCAGAAGTAATGCTTGTGTAGGTGGAGGGTGCTGAGCGAGGGAAAGACTGGTGTGGTTCGAGGGTGAGGCAGAAAAGACAGAGAAATTATGTAGAGCTTGATAAGCACAGTAAAGAATTATCTGCAAATTACTCAGTGATCTCTGCTTCTTTAGAAAACTTCTAATAAAGATAATCTTTGGCTTTAGCTACATTTTTGGGTCTGTAACAGAGAGGCCTGTATCCAGCATGAGCCAAGCTTTGTAGGATATGGGAAAGAGCACATCTGGAGGAGCTAGTTGGATATCAACCAAAGAAGAGCAGATCAGATGGAAGAAGATGGCTGAGGTGACAATAAGCAAGAAATGTTTGTGGCACAGCTAAGCATTCCTTGGACGACCTTAGAAGATACTTAAGGATGGTTTCCATCCTAGAAAGAGATCAGTTCTGGAATCAAACAGGATGGTGACGTGGGCTTTGGTTCATTGACCATTAAAGGGTATAGTGGCCTCTGAGGACTGGAGAAATTAAAGACATTCCTCTTTCTCCCAGATCCCACATCAACTTCGGACTCATTTACCAAGAAGTTTGCAGAGCCATGTTCACTTTAAGACTATGCAACCTTTCATAACAGGGATATTGCTGAGTGCATTTCTATCTCTAGTGTTTACATGGGACCTGGCAGATAATATATCCTGAATAAAACTCGCCTAAATGAACGAATGGTTGGAGTCATGGAGAGGCAGAGTTGGTTGGGTAGATGGATGGATGGATGTAGGGATGGATAGATGACCAGTAGAGGCAAACTGAAGATTTATAATTTCATTATGATATGTATAATCATATGTGAGTATAAATTCTTACTGGGTCACTGCAAGTTACAGTATTGAAATCTGAGCTCTGACTCTAACAGAGAATAATATACTGGGTTAAAACAACTAATCTAAGTCTGAAATTCAGCAATAGTGCTTGGTCATGTAGAAATTCCACCTTTTCTGTGAAGAAACACTCCTTCCTTCTGCTAGTCTTGATATCACAAAGTTTTGCTTGTGGCAAGTAACAGACACCACATCTAGTGTTGGCTGCTCCAGCAACTTCTCGGACCAGGAGGTGTGTATTCCTTGAAACTCTGTTCCTTAACCATGGTTTTAGGGGTAGCTACCTGCTTTAAGCTTGGTCAATTACAGCCACCCTCTCAGGAAATTTTCAGTTTCTGAATTGAAGAGCTAGGAGAGGGCAAAAGCTGAAGCAAGTTAATATCAGAGCTCTAAAAAGAAAGTTCACAAATGAAATTTTGCTGCTAGGTCCCCAGAGTTGCCCTGGTCCCTGACAGCAGTGGGTTGAATTGTGACCACTAAAAAGATATTCCCAAGTTCTGAACCCCAGTATATGTGATGTGACCTTATTTGGAAATAGGTTCTTCTTGGTAGACATAATGGAGTCAAGGATCTCAAGATGAGATCATTCTGGATTTAGGGTAGACCTTAAATCCAGTAAGTGCTTTTATAAGGGACAGAAAGATAGAGACACATAGGGCAAGTCCATGTGAGGACAGAGACAGAGATGGGAGTGATGTGTCCACAAGGTGGAGAACCAAGGACTGCCAGGAGCCACCAGAAGCTAGAAGAGAAACATGGATTCTCCCTCCAAGCCCCGGGGGAGTCACCCCAGCCAACGCCTTGATATTGGACTTCTTCTGGCCTCTGGAACTGTGAGAGAATAAATTTCTGCAATTTCCAGCCAACCAGTTTGGGGTCATTTGTTAGAGCACAGCTAGGCAATTAACACCTTGCAATTAGAGAAGCCTCAGTGTTTAGCTTCTCTTGGATCCCACAAAGTAGCGCAAAGCAGGTGGCTGAGATGACTTCCCACCAGAAGCTCTCAAACCATTTGCAGCTGTCACGAGGATTCCCACGACCCTGAGTTTGGTAGGGGCTGAATACCTGGGAGGAGTCACATTTCTTCATCTCCTTCTCCTTCTTTGCCAGACGCTTCTTTTTCTTGTGCAGAGGTTTGGACTCCAAAATCATTTCTTCAAGTTCAAACGTGGGATCACAGTTTAGCCTGCCTTTCTGCAGGGAACAGACAGGCTGGCTCAGTTCTCAGATCCCTATATCATTCTAAAAATATATCAGAACCAATATGGAAAGTAATGTTTACTTCTAACAGAAGAGTCCACTCTGTTTTATATAATTCAACACCAGCATCGTTTTTCATCATTCTTTGATTTTATATTTTGGTTATTTTTCTAACTTCCAAGGAGCCCTCAGTGAGTTAGAAAGGAGAGTAAATTATAATATTTTCTCTAAAGTTTGAGCTTTTGGCTTATGTTTCTCCGAGTGTGTGCTAAGGATGACGTAGATCAGGATCACCTGGGATGCTTGCTCAGCTTCCGAGTTCCTGAATTAGCACCAGACTTCCTGAATTAGCATTTCTGGACAAAGCTCAGGAATTTGCATATTTAACAAGCTCCCCAGACAACTCAGATTCCTAGTGAAGTCAGAGAAGCAGCATAGCACTTCTTTTAAGACAACGCTGAAGCCTAATTGCAGTGGAAGGAGGGATGAAAGCAATAGAAGTGTTGCCTAGGGGTCCTCCAAGGGAGGGCTCCTTCAACCATCTGCTGTGGTACATGCTGCCCTACTACATCCTGCAGATGGACCCACCCTCTTGTCACCCCATTCCCTATCCCCAGGATTCTGCTATACTACTATCTCTCTTCTCACTTAGCACTTTCACCTGCCCCACTCACTGCTATTTGTACATGAAGGACCACACTCCGCATACCCATGGCAAGCAGCTCTCTTGGACTTAAGAAGAGAAAACTCAGAATTGTTTCTATAGACCTCTTTAGAAGTCTATACTACTATCTCTCTTCTCACTTAGCACTTTCACCTGCCCCACTCACTGCGTTCTTCTGCCCAATCCACCTACCGCTGAATATATAATTCAGGTCCCGGAAAGAGAAAGAGAACCAGAGGCATTTCTTGGGCGCCTTGATCTAAGCTTCCACACTCCAGCTTTTACCAGCAGTCTGTCCTTTGGCCAGGTGCTAATTCCATGGGACTTCTTCCTGTTGGCTATTTGTCCTAATGACTACACCTCCCTGGGACAGAAATACCAAATGAAGAGGAACATATGGTAAGAATAGAAAACCTCACCTCCAACTTTAGCAGCTTTCAGTCCTTTAACTCACAGACTATCATGGGCACAAATGTCCACATGTTTGGAATAATTTTTTTTTAATCAGCAGATACACAGATATGTTTATTTGAAGGGGCTAGGACTCCTTTCCAAAAAAAGCATACCACAAAAAGGGGTTGGGAGCTAGCCCTGCAGATGCAGGCAGACTTGGATTAGGACCCAGTCCTGCTGCTTCCTAGCTGCGTGACCCTGGGTGCCTAACTTACCCTGTGTGTGTCCTAGTTTTCTTATGTGAAAAATAGCAATTTTGGCTCCTTCATAACATTGGTGCAATCATCAAATGAGAGAGTGTATGCATCTGGTACACAGTCAGTGCACCGAATGGGAGTTATTATGGGTTTGTTAAGGTTGACTCACATTGGGAATAAAACCCGGAATGAGCCTCTTCTGCAAAACTGCATCCCAGTTCATATCATTCATATATGGGAAGTTCTGAACATCAGACAAGTGAGAAAATCGTTGGTCTGGATTGGGTTCAAGTAGCTGCCAATGAAACACAGACATCAAGATTATGAAGAAGTCTGTCAACAAACGCATGGATAAACAGCAAGTGGGATGGGCACACAATGGAATAATATTTGGCCATAAGAAAGAAGGAAGTTATGAGACATGCTCCAACATGCAAAAACCTTAAAAACATTCTGCTCGGTGAAAGAAGCAAGGTACATAAAGACAAGGATTGCACGACTCATTTATAAGAGATGACCAGAATTGGCAAATGTACAGAAATAGAGGGCAAATTGCAGGTTACTAGGGAAGTGAGGGAATATAGAGTGATTGTTTATAAAAATTTTTTAAAAATTAAACATGATTTTGGTAACATAAAGAAGTGATTATGAAGAAAATCAAAATTTAGGAGGCAAAAAGTCATCAAAACTCCCTCTGAATGTTTCAAAGTGATAGAATGAAAGGAAAGAAGGTAGTGTCCCCCTCCCCCCATCCAAATACCATAGATAATGATGGTTAGAATGAACTAAAAGTAGGTTTTTTGCAATGTGGTGAGGGAGAATAGCTTGCTCTACTTAGTCAGACATATCTTGATTCCTGGCTTCCCTGCTATGGGCAGGTTTGTTCTCTAATCTCAGTTTATCCATCTGTAAAAAAAGAGTTAACCTATTTTATAAGGTCGCAATCAGGATTAAATAAGGCTATGCACATAAAGTGCCTAATAGAATGTCTACCCGCATTAGGTGGCAAATGTTAAATAAGTGTGCATTATTTTTGTATAGTAAAACTCATTGTCCACTAAAAATTTCTAGCTGTTTTTACAACTAATCATAAAACATGGGGAACATGACACAGATTGGATGTAAGTAAGATTGCCATCAATGTTCCAGGTTGTACCAACTGGGCTTATTTTTACCCCTTAGCCACTGCAGATGCACCACAACTTCATCCATGTGGTTCAAATGGGAAATGTCAGTTTCATGTGAGAATGCTCTGGAACTGACAGCCCTGAACATCAGCATGTCATTTTTTGTTGGGGCAAATGAGCTTTCTTGAAACTGAGCATAATTTGCCTATGGAAAAATGATCCCCCTAGTCCTTATATTTGAATTTACCAATGTCAGTGTCTCTATTCCAAAAGACAAATTTCACTCTAAAGACAGGAGGTAAAAGTTTTGAATCCTTAATTTCCAGGTTTTTTTTTTTCCTTTACCTGCTACAACCTGTATGATTTTCTCTTATAGGAAAAAAAAAAAAGCCAAGCCCAACATGCTTTGGGGTACTGCCACAGTTGTTCTTGATCTTTTTAATGACTGTGGGACTTCAACATCTCATTTGTTCAAATATTTGCCAAATTATGCCAGGCACTGGGCTAGATCCTGAGCACACATGGTGAACAAGTCATCCATGATCCCTTTCCTCATGCAGCTTAGGCAAAATGAGCATGACAAAAGAATCACACAAATCCAGTGTATCATTTCACACTGTGAATGATGCTATGAAGGAAAGATGCTATAACCTAAGCTACTTGTTTGTAAAAAGAGAGGGACATAATCTAAGAGGAATCATGGAAGGCTCCCTGAGGAGCTGATATTTAAGCTGAGATCAGAAGCAGTTCTTCTCACACCATGTAGGAGGGCTAGGTATTTTGCTTGCTTTTTGTTCGTCTTAATTTCCAGTCCATTAAATCAGGTGTGGCCTTATTGTGTCCGGCCAGTGTGCAGCGCCACACCATGGGCCACTTGCCCCTTGGGTTCAATATGACCCAATGAGTCTGTAACCTGTTCAATGAGACAAGTCCTCTGCTCATGGGCTCAGATGCTGGGCAACATAAAACTGCTATAAAAATTTCCAAACACCATCAATTTCTCTACTTATCATGGGCTTGTAGCCAACTACTCCTGGACTAGACCTAGTCAGTGAATCTCAATGAGAAGGACAGATCTAAAAGAGGAGATAGAGGAGCTGGGGATAGAGGAGCTGGGGATAGAGGAGCTGGGGACAGGGGCAATGTTCCAGGCAGAGGGACTAGCATGTGGTGAGAGAGAGAATGGTATGTGAGTGCGAGGAGGGAAGGTGAAGGAGAAGAAAAAGAAGAGGCCAAAGCAGACACCATATAATCAAAAGAGGACAAAATCCCCCTCCCCCACCCCAAAAGGCTTGAGAGGTAGTAGGGACCCTTACATCATACAATTATTTTGGTCTTCATTCAAAGTAATATTGGAAGACCTTGAGCTCTGTTTTGAACAGATCACTGTGGGGCAAAGTACAGAACAAAATGGATATGGACAAAAGTGTCTGGAAGCAGACCACTTACTAGGCAAGACTTGACGGCAGTTTGGACTGGGAATACAGCAGTGAAGATGGAGACAAGTGACAGATTCAAAAGATATTTTACAAAGCAAAATTACAGAACTCAGTGATAGATTGGATATGGGGGTGACGGATAATTCTCGGGTTTCTGGCGTGCATAAATAGATGGATGGAGGGGCCAGTCACTGAGAGAGGTAACATCAGAAGTCCAGGAAACACAAGGAGATAAAAATGTCCATTTTGGACATATTGAGTGTAAGACGCCTTTGGGACATCCAAGGGGACATCAGAGTTGACTTAATAAAGTCATGTGTTTGAAAGTTGCTAGCTGCCAAAACCACTCTAGAAATGAGTATTATCATGCTTGCCTACAATATGGTACACTAATTTTTCATCTCAAACCCGGAGAGCATACTTCCTTCGTCTCTTTCTTTTGTCAAGAGTCCTCCTTCTTACCTTTTTAAGAAGTGACACCATTTCTTGTGACCAAGCAGAAGGATAAGTCACGATGGCAGTCTCGAACATGTGCACAATTTCTTTGCTGGAGGTACTGGAGCGAATATGATATGGTCTCTTAAGGGGCAGAAGAAGTAAGGGTCTTCATTATTATACCGTGAAAGAAAAAAATTGTTTTGCAAGTATTTCTAAGCTAAACTTTCCACCAATAAAATATGAATGTCAATTTCTAACACTTTCCAGCTGACAGTTGTATTGTTATATATGAATGTGCTCCGGTGTTACCCGATTTGCTACTTTTTAAAAACGAGATGCCAGAAATTTATCATTTCTCATAAAATATATCCTTATTTTTAAACACTGGTAATCCTATTGGGCCAAAGAAACCACTTCTGTGGGCTGAAACAATCTTTGAGATGCTACTTCAGAACTGCTTTACAAGAAAACTTATATTTGCATAAAATGTTGGATAAGTGCTCAATAAATGGAAGTTTACATGAATTTTAAGGGTTGATTATAAAGATATCCAGAGTTTTTTTTCAGGTCATCCTCTTCACTAATTTGAATCATAATCAGGACAGAAAATTGTCTAGAAAAATTCAACCCCAGCTCCAAATGCTGTGAGTCCCTGGTCCCATCCTTGGGATTTTAGGATGACGTAAAAACTTTTTTGAAATTTTATTTCTGGGAGTAATAGGCTGGTCTTTAGCTTTAACTTAGGGAAAAAGAAATTAAAACAAACCAAAATTGTGGATTTGTTCTGGCTTTCACAGATGTCCACTAGAGGGCAGCCTCTATCGATGTTAATTTCTCCATTGGTAAAGAAGACCAGGGCTAGGATTTTATCCTTTTCCTAAACCGGAGATTATACCATAGTCACGGTTTTGTCCACAAGACCTAGTCCCGAGTAGATTCTCCATACAAGCTTGATGAAGGAACGACATCTCCATATTAGATCAACCAACCATGGGACAGTTAAAACAGACATGTACATTTATCAAATGCCTGGCCCTTTCTGGACGCTTAATGAATGACTGTTGCCTGATGAACTAAATTGGAGGAAATGGAGGGGGTTAAGTTTTTGCTGTTGTAAAGCAATATTAAGAGGTAATAAAATGTAATTCAGTGTTTGAGCTTTGAAGGCAAAAGGATTTGAATGCTACACTCAGCCACTCAATTTCTGAGTTTCGGTTACTTCATCTGTAAAATGAACTACCTCAGGAGAGTGTTGGGAAAATTAAATGACACGACCCACATAGAGCTCTCCATCTAGTGCCTAAAACCTACCGGACACAATCAGGTCAGCTCTATTTTATTGTTATTGACTTAAGAGTAGAAAAAGGACGGATATGAATGTGAACGGTGAAGAGCAAGATGGAGTTCTCAATAAAGGTGAAGTGTAGAAAGGTTTCCCTCTACATGGTGTGTGTCAACATCAGTTACGCAGGGGACTGTTAAGTGCCAGGAGCTGACATTTAACCAGCAGATTAGACCACATTTTTTTAAAGTAAAGTCTAAAAACACTTGCCACATTTTTTCTTATCTCAAGACTGTAATTAAGGACCAGAGCTAAGTCATCTTAGAAATGGGATAGTGGAAATAACCCATATAAATGAAGGCTGGGTGTCTTATCACCATCGTCAGTGTTTACTGACTGCTGAATAGCCAAAGAAAATTGTGGGCCGCTCCATGTGATTCATTCCAAGCATATCATTAAGAGTTTGGGGAGGCTTGGCTTTTTCAAGCTTCCAGGTTAAATATCTATTATATACATGTTTTGGTTTTGGGTTTTTTTTCCTTTAATTTTCTTATTTCCTTCAATCCATCTAGAAACATACAATGATTTGATCAACTTGAATGAACTGATGAATACCACAAGAAAGTGATTTATGTGCTTTTCCCCCATTTTCTTAGAAGTCCATATGATTCAATTTAGTATTAAAAAAACTCCATAATCTGCCAATTAACTAAAAATAGTCAAATTGCCTTTTCCTATATTCAATAACATATTTTAGCTGTAAAATTTAAAGTTCATACCAGAATTGTATATTTATTATCAAACGTTTATTAAATGCCTAGTATGTTCCAGGGTGTTAGAGATACAATGAAGAATAAGGCAGACATAATTTCTATGTTGGTAGAGCCTATAGTCTACTTAGGGAAACCATTAATGGTTACATAGTCCACACACACACACACACACACACATCCTAACATCCTCCCCCAGACATTTAAGTGAATAAGATACATGCTATAAAGAAAAATTAGTGTATACAAAGATACAAGGACAAGATATATCAAACAATTCTAAGGCAGCATATAAATTAAGAGTGAGAATATAAAGAATGAGTAAGTTGGAAAAGGTCAAATATTAGATGGGAGTAAATAATGTGTTGTGATTACTGTCATATTTCAGAAGTACAGAAGCAAAAGAGTTGCAGCTAGGGATGTGCCATTAGTGCAAAACCATGTACAGATCATAAACTAAATACTCATGGGCGATATAAAACTAAAAAAGACACGGACTTTGCCTTTACAACTGCAAGGGGGCAGCTAGGAGACAGAGAGATACCACTGCAGGCTAACAGCTAAGGAACACAATTTTCAAGATCATGACCAGGCTGAGGAACCAAAGGGGAGGTTTTCAAGCACATTTTCTCTTTGAAGCATATATTTTCTGTAAATAAGAATTTGTAAATGTGGAAGAACTGATTGTTTAGCACGCTTCCTCAGAGGTGTAGTTGTAGTGATACTTGTAATTAAATGCTTCTATTTCCTTTTCTTCAGATTAGCTATATTTTGAAACACAATTGCATATAGCCTCTTTGGTGATTCTTTCCCAGAATGCATCAACATTGAATTGTAGCAACTTTCCCCCCCATTCAGTTAGTACTCATTTATTATGTATCTATTAAATGTTAAATACTGCGGATAATGCAAAACTATTTAAGGCCTGGACAATGACTTCATCTAATAATATAGAAAAGATAAAAACATAAAAATTTATATATCTGGGAAAATTTGTAAGGGTTGTACATTTTTAAAATGGATCTAATCCTTAAAAAGAAAATGGAGGGCGGCTGCTGTGGCTCAGCAGGCAGAGCTCCGACCTGCCGTGCTGGAGGTCTGGAGTTCGATCCCTGGTGCCTCCTGCCCATATGCAAATTAAAAAAAAAAAAAAAAGAAAATGGATTTAGGTTTTCAGTTCTAGAAAGCTGTACATTTTATATTATTAAGTAAAAATAATTATCTTAGGTAAAGCATAATTCTATTTTTGCTAAAACAAGAACAATGTGGCTAGGTAGCTAGCTAGAGAGCTAATGTATATGTGAAGACATATTATCCTTATAAGAACAGAAAAGGTTTGGAAGCAAACTATTAATCCCAGGAAGTAGGATCAGAAGGTCAAAGGGGGACTTATTTCTTAATTGGGGATTTTCTTTACCCTAGGGACTATGGGTGATTCTACTTCCACTTTTGTGCTCTCCTATTTTCTACTACTTATAAATTCAGAAGAGTCATAAGAGAGGTAAAGTACTAATGTTTGGAAAAGATGCAGAAGACTTTAGCTAGATAGGTCAAAGAAAATTTCTTCTGAGGATGTGGTAGTTTGTCAAGGTCTGTAAAGAATGGGTAGCACTTGACTATGAAAACATGTGGAGAAAGGCCTCTACCAAGGAATAGCCAGAAGAAATGTGGGAGAGTTTGAATAGCATGTCCTTTCTTAGGAATATTCAGTATACCTTGGATATAAAGATTCTGAAAGCCCCGCAATCAAGACACATCCTTGACTTTATTCAAACTCATTTTAGCATTTCACAAACTTATCTGAAGAGTGATATTTTAAGAACATCAGCACTTACCTTGGGAAATACCTTTGTAGGCAAAGGAAAAGAGGCAAATAAAGCACAACGGATATTTAGGGAAGAAGAAGAAGTTCAAAGAGGCCAAAGTGAGCTCATGAAAGGGTAGGGTTGAAGCAAAAAATCTGAAGAGTCAACTTGGTTCTAGTAAAAAAAAAAAAAAAAAAAAATGCCGAGCTAGGAGTCTGAAAGTTGTTTGAAGGTTGGTTGTGTGTTTGTTTGTGTATGGGGAGTAGAGGCAGGGGAGAGGCTAAAGCATGTGAAGGGTGTGTGTGTGTGTGTGTGTAACACACTGACAAGCATTTGTTTGATCAGGAAAGGTTAGATCTGTGCTATAGAGAAATCAGTCTGAAAACAGTGATAGATCAGATCACAGGAAACTACCATAGAAGTAAAATAATATAGGAGGGAGAAAAACTATGTTACTGCAAAATTCCTTCTAGGGCGGTAAGACCACTTTTAGATGAGTGGTACATAAATACAACGCTGGGTGGGTGGAGGGCATTGCTTTAGTTTTTTAATTCATTACTAAGCTTTTGCTTTGCTTTGTAAAGGATGAGGAAAGAACACAACTGCCCTGAGCCACAGATATGTGCTAAAGTGAGGATTTGTGGGAAAGCTGGCTGGGGGAAACTTGGGCGTGAGATGGGACAGAACAGAAATGTTTCTACCGTTAGGCAGATGATGTGAATTTTCTCCTTTGTTTTTCTGTGTAATCAGTATAACACCCATTTTTTTCTTCATTGGGGTTTTTAAAATGAAAACAGGGAAGAGCTGGGGCCACCCATGTAGGCTCTGCGTGTTTCATTCAGAAAGGAAGTCCTCTTCCCATTAATTTAAATAACTTGTCAAAATTTAAATATGCTTAAAGAATGTTGTTAAGATAATGTCCTCGGGGAAGGGAGAAGTGAAAACCTGACCAAATTAATGTTTAGGTGTAAAATGCATTCTCTGGAGTGAAAGAAATGGATACAACAGTGAACTCCTCCTTGGATCACTTGAGAATGGTCCATCTTTGCTCTCCGGAGCAAGATAAAGCCATTCAACCACCGTGGAATAGCTCCAGTGTCCAGTAATTGTTCTGATAAGCAAATAAACCAATAAACCGTGAGATGGCACTTTAATGGAGAAAATCACGATGGAGTGATAGGGGACCCATGAAGGGGACTATGGACACAAGCAGAAAAATGGCCCCCAAAAGCTGGGATGGCTGCAGTATCTGGATGATGACTTGAGATGCAATCCTTAGCTCCTTGGGTTGGCCAAGCGCCTAAAGTCAGTGGTCTTCAAACTCTTGGTCTTAGAGGGATTGATACTTATATCCATCATCAGCACCCTGAGAGTAGACTGCCTTAGAGGTTACTTAACATTATGGAGCAGTTTGCAAACATTGTGTAAAATATAAGTCTCATTATACCTGTTTTATTTTTGTACATTTTTTTCTTTTAAAAAAGGTTATTTACTTCAGTAAATGTTTCCTTTAAAGGAGACTAGTCTAATTTACCACTGTATCCAGAACTTATGGGCCAAAAGACAGAGAGGAATCCTAACAAGTCAAGGCATGACTGTGTTGTATTAATAATTCACATTCACCTTGGTAAGGTGTGTCTGAGTAGGAGTACTATATCGTGACAGCAAAATGACCTTCTGTAAATGACAGATATATTTACAGAATTTACTTGTGAGGTGTATTGATTCCCTTATGTTGGGAATTTATAATATGCACAATATTCATTTAATTTTCTTGAGCTTCATAATCTAATGTTAACTCACATGCCTGGTGGTATATGTAGTGACAGTGAATTAATTTGTGTACGAATCACAAGGGAGAGGTCTCTTCAATGCTCAAACCAGCTGCCTGAATCTTAGCAAACAATCAGTTATTTCATCTCGAAATGAAACCCGATTAAAGAGTAACCAAAGAAAAATCAAAATCTACTGTACCCGGCCTCTCAACAGTTCATAGGCTGTCACTCCCAAGGACCACCAGTCAACAGCAAAGGAATAGCCTCCTTCTCTTCTAGAGTTGAACATCTCAGGTGCTGAAAAACACAAAAAAGTTAAGCCAGCTGTACTCCCTGAGACATTAACAAATCTGCTTTCCCAAGACGTGCACCCAAAGGGAATTGCCAACCTAAAGGATGTAATCATTTTTATGGATGTTTATCATCCATTGCTAGATGGCTCACAGCAGGCAAAACTTTCTAATTGTCTAATCCCTCTCAATAGCCTCATTTATCACCACTGCACACACATACATACAGGCCTTTATGGGCACATTCTTCTCTCATTCAGTTCAGGCACCTATTAAAAATTGGATCCTATTGGGCCCCAAGAGCACTGCTGACCCTGAAGTCTAGTAAGCTGACATGATGTTATTCATTGCCTTGATTTGGAAAGATTGTGTCTGCAAGCCATATTCCAGCTTGTGGTACGCATTGTATTGGCCCTTCATCTCAGAGTTGCGTGGAAGAAGCAAAGGCAGCACTTGCAGTCTCCTACTGAGTGAGGGGAGAAGTGGGTAGGGATGGAGGAAAAGAAGAAGGAATAGGAACTCTGGGAAATATAAAGATTAAATATAGGTGTGTGGCATTTATACTTTGTAACCATGGATCCTTGAGTTGTCTGCAGTGGAAGGCAAAGATATCAATTTTACCTCTGGAAATGACCCCCTATTTATGCTCTCTCTAAACATTTTGACACACTGTCTTCTATAGAACCTTCTACATACTCTTCCAAGGACATTCCAGACTCCCAAGGGGTGGAGTAAGGGAGAATGAAGCACAAAGCAAAGGTAGGTACATTGCTGGCTTGTATAGAAGGTGGCATTCAGATTCAAAGAATAGAAACCTGTTGAATGAATGAATGAAGCAAGCAAGCAAGCAATGGTTGTGATGATTAGCATTTAACACATGGCCTGGGTTCAAACCCTGCCTTCACCACTTATTGTGTGCGACCTTGCAAACGTCAGTTGGCTGAGCCTTATGTGCAAAATCAGAGCAATAAGAAGGCAATCTTCTTAGAGCTAAGAAATTAATGAATATTGCATGTCATAATCTTAGCACAGTGCTTGAAACTTAGAACGTGCTTAACAACATTAGACAAACAGCCATAATAATGGGGAATTTACCTAGTCAGAAATCTACACACAGTTGATTCCAAGCCTCCTGCAGTATGTACTGGCTCTGAGCAAAGGATAGTGATGTGTCAGTGGCCCTGCACACACTGCCTTGCATGTCGATTACATACCTGTGCCATGCCCAGTGCACTCAAGTCCTTTCTGAGTACTACCCTGTGGACATCATCCAACTAGAGAGAGAGAAAGTTGACATCCCAATGGCCAGGACTGACCCTGACTGAGCATAAGAGCCTGCTACAGCAGGACTAAGCATGCCTCCTTCCCTAGAGAATTTACCTTTCGTGTGTCACTGCCACTGCATCATTCCTGCAAGTCACAGCACACGATGCAATTTGGGAAATAATGGTCCTGACTTCTTAATATCTGTACAGAATGGACAAAATTACTGTCTTTCCTCATTGATACCTTCCAGCAAGCCATCGTCACAGGTAGTCCCCCAGGGGCAGACCTCTCATCTAGAGAAGCTGCAGAGAAATTTGAGGGATAAACAGATTCATTACACTAAGAAAAACACTTAACAGAATGAACATTATTGTATAAAAACTATGTATTCTGTTCTCTTAGGTCACCCTTTGAGTAGATGTGTTCTTGTTCTGCTCTTTCACTTGCTCAATTTTTTGACATGAAGACATTTGGACGTGCATTCATTCATCCATTCAAAAAACCTTCCTCATTGCGAGACACTGAGGAAATTTACTAGAACTTTAAGGAAAAACATCATGACAACATACAATAGCATAACAGATGGGTAATTCTTGGAGTCCCCAAATAGCTGAAAAACCTGAGTAGGTTTGCATCAACACTACATGAAATTCCCCATTCCTGGAAAAATACAAGTAGAGTTGGAGAAATACCACATTTCCCTCAAAAGAGTCACTGACCATTTTGTTTTGTTTTGTCTTAAAGTATTATTATGCATGCCTTCAATAAAGTAAATAAAGCAGAGGAGAATAATTTAACAAACAGCTATCAGCAGATGCCATGTAATAATCACTGGATCCTGTCCTGATCACACCATCTTCTTCACTTCTAAAAGCAACCACTGCCTTGAATTTTATGTGAAGACTTATCTTACTTTTCTACATAGACTGACCATATGTGTGTGCTTCCTAAATGATGGTTTAGTTTTGCACATTTTAGTTTATTTAATATGTGCATTAAATCCTAATCCTTGCATTCTTTATTGTCTTGCTTTTCTTACTCAATGCTATGTTTGCAAGACTTATCCAAGTTGCATTATGTAGTTATGCTTTGCTCACATTCAACGCCATAAGAATATACTGCCATTCCTTTACCTGTCCCACTGGTGGTGGCCATTTGGGTTATTTTCAATTGGGAGCTATTGTGAGCACTGCTCGCATGAACATTCCTGTACCCCTTAGACTCCTTTTAAGGACACACAGCTTTAGGGTCTTCTCCTGCAAGTGGAACTGCTGCTCATGGAGACAGGCACCTTTACATATACTGGAAAACTCCAAGCCATTTATCAAAGTTGTCCGTGACTAGCAATGTATCAAAGTTCCTTTCATTCAACATCCTTTTCTGCACTTGGTTTTTGTTTGTTTGTTTGTTTGTTTTTTAATTTGCATATGGGCAGGAGGCACCAGGGATCGAACTCCAGACCTCCAGCACGGCAGGTCGGAGCTCTGCCTGCTGAGCCACGGCAGCTGCCCTGCACTTGGTTTTAACTGAGCTTTTGACTTTTGTCAGCCTGGCGAGTGTGTAATACTATTACATTGTGGTTTAACTGGCATTCACCTGAATACTAATGAGTGTAACCATCTTTTGATATATTTACCACCAGGCAGTAGATTCTGGTCAAGACTTTATAAAGAAAGGGTCCCAAAACTAGTCTATAAATTTAATGCAGTAGAATTAAGTCATGGAACTTTACAAAAATGATTCTTAAATTCATCTACAAGAAATATAGCATGAATAATGAAGACTTATATTTGGGTAAAGAATAAGGAGAGAGACTTGCATACCCATGTATCTATATTATAAAGTTACAATAATTAAGATTTGAAAGCACCAAAATATGAATGCTAATACATACAGGCACTTAGTTTATGATGAATATGTTTCAAATCAGCATGGAAAGGGTCTTATTCAATACAAGGTCTCAGAAAAATTATTTAATAAGCTAACAAAAAATAAACTCAGATGTTTACCACAGATCTTCAGTCAAAGTGGATTAGGTGAAAAATGAAACCATAACAGTAATAAAAATATTAGATAACCATAAAAAATCTGGAGGTAAGAAGGTCTTGCTAAGCATAGCACCAGAGGAAGAAACCATAGTTTTTTTTTTTTTTTTTACATGGGCAGGCACTGGGAATCGAACCCGGGTCCTCTGGCATGGCAGGTGAGCATTCTTGCCTACTGAGCCACCATGGCCCACCTGAGAAATCATATGTTTTAAAAACTAATAGTTCTTTATGGCAAAATGCCATTAAAATAGAAAACTAAAAACTTGGAAATCATACTTGTAACAAATATGATATATTAGCATTTCATATTCTTAACATATAAAGGTTAAGACATTGATATAATCATTAAGAAATAGCTCAAAAGAAAATAACGCCCCAATAGAAAAATGGGCAAAGAACATGAACAGGCATTTTACAATAGAAAAAAATCAAAGAAATGCAATTTTGATATCACAGTGAGGTACCCTTTTTACCTATCTTGGGAGAGATTAAAGTTTCTGATAATGCAGCACTGGTGAGGATGTGGGGGAGTGAATATCCTCAGACACTTCCAAAATAAATGAAAAGAAATCAATATGGAATTTCAGAGGGAAAAGCATTAATAGATATACCCTTCAACCAGGAATTCTTTTAATGGAGATTTACCACAAAGAAATAATTATGTTGCAGGACTTAATTTTGCTATGAGGATTTTCTCACAAATGTATTTATATTCTTACTGCTCCACACTAAAGAACTGATTAAATAACTTTTGATGTAGCCCTGTAATTGTATAGGATGCAACCATTAAAAATGATAGTTATATTTACAGACATGGAAAAATAAATAGGATATAAATTGTCAAGACTCAGGCTCTGGAGACAGAAGTGGTTTCAGTTCTGGCAGAGGCATGTCAATTGCCTTGGGGTGAAGCACCAAGAGTGATATGAGTTGGGGATCTGGAAACAGACCCCTTTGGACTGTATCCTTAGCTCTAACTTGGGCAAGGCTCTTACCCTCTCAGTTCCCTCATCTCTAAAGGCACCGTGGTACCTGCCTCACAGAATTGTCTTTAGGTTTAAATCAGCACACAGTGCCTGGCACATATGAAGCGCTCAATAGAGGTTAGCTAGTATATCTTCATTAGCATCGCCATCCTAAGTGCCCCAAACTCTAGGTGTTTCTAGACTTGGTTTAATTTCTTCTTTTGCCAGTTACTTGCTATATGATTTTGATCACATCACTTTCTCTCTCTCTTTCGACCTGATTTTTCTCATCTATGAAATCAAGATAATAGTAAAACCTATCTATAGGGGTGTTTTGAGAATTTCATGATATAATGAATGTCAAAACTTAGTGCCTAGGACATAATAAATGCTCACTACATGATGGTGATTATTGTTATTATTATGTTATAAAGTGAAAATTTAGACTACCAACATTCAGTGTAATGCAATTAAAAAATATGTGTGTGTGTGTGCATGTGTGCCTAGGAAAAAGATCTGGAAGGAAATCATAAATATCTTTGGGTAGAGGGATCAGTATAACTTCCCTTTTGTTTATCAGCATTTTATATTTTTTCTATAGTGAACTTGTATTATACATCTATATAATTTGGAGACGGGTAATGCTTTAATTGGTTAAATTCTTAGTAATCTGGATTATATTTGCACAGTCCCAGGAGGAGGAAGAATGCGTGATCTGGAAGGGACATTAAGGTAGAAGATTATGGACAAAAAAGGAGAAACTTCCTTGCTTAGTAGGAGGGGCAGGTTGCTTATCTTTTCGTTTCTAGAACCTAGGACAGCTGTATGAAATGCTCAGTATCTCCTATTAGTAGCTATTCCTATCATCTTCATTCATTATTTCAACCTAGGTTTTGTGGATTTCTTTTTTTTTTTTTTTTTCTGGTTAGTTCCCAATTGGTACCCTACAGAAGCACTATAAAATGGGTGCTGGTGAACATCTTAAATGAATTTTACCAAATTATCAGGGACATAATATTTAAAAAAAGAAAGAAAGTAGACTTCAACCCATTATACCTCTTGGAAATACTGCTATCCAAGACTCAATAGCAAGGGTAGTTTCTGGACAGAAGAATAAGCTATGACTTTCAACATACTCATTTTGGAATAAAACAAGAAACATTTCTAACAGGTTGACCTACCTAAATTAGTTAGCATTTACAATCATAAATAAATGTATCTTGATAAAAGAAAAGTCTCTCTTTCAAGGAAAAGCTTGATTTCTGAAGTCAGACAGCTCAGTTTAAGTCTAGCCTTTGCTGATGGTTAGCCATGTGATCTTGGGCATATTACCTAGCTTTTCATTTTCCTCACTGTAAAATGGTGAAAATTATAATTTGCCTCATGGGGTTGTTGAGAAAAATAAATGAACAAATGATGTAAAACACTTAACACATTGTCTGGCATGTAGAAAGCTTTCAACCAAAATTAGTAATTATTAATGATAAGGATGAAGGTGGGGAGGTACATAGAGTCCAGCCTAGATGCCAAATTTCCTAGTTCTATGTGGTGAAAAGAGTAGACATGCCAATTTTGAAAATAATTAAATTATAGGTATTGTATTTAAAATCACTGGGGAGAGAAAAGAAAGGTAGCGTCCCTTTATTCCTCTCACCATGGAAACAGCCCTAGAAAACCCAGATGCACACTTTCTGATTTGTCTCCACGAAAATAGCCCTTAATGTGGAAACCCAGGAAGCCTGGGGAATACATTCATCAGACCAGCGGGTTCCGATATTCCTTTTTATCATTTGAGTACCATGGATTTTAGGCAGAAAATAGACTGTATTATATGTGTTCATTATTTTAGATGTGACTAAAGAGATTCATTCCCTTCACTGGTAATTGGAAGCCATGAAATTTGCAGTTGTTCCAATATCATACAAAATAAGGCACATTTTTTCCCCCATAGACAATTTCTTTCTCTTGGAAAGAAAGGCAGCCCTACATGTAGTGGGTCTTTTCCCCTCTCTCTTTCTTTAGTTACACGGGAAAAAGAATAAAATATTAAAATACATTGTTCTTGCACTTGATTTGAAGTTCATATCTTTTGCCTCTGAGTGACTCTGCTCATATCTCGCCACAGCAATGCATGCCGCATCTGCCTTAATTCCACCTGTTTAACCTGTGATATCACCTGTTTTAAGCATCTCAGCTAATTAGGGTAGAAGCAGGACTCATTTTCTTCTATCAGCTGCCAGCAACTGTGCAATGTCTAGCTGCCTGTTTTTTGCTGGGTAGGGGGGTCCTTTATAGATAGCTCAGTTGGACTGCCTAATACATTTTAATCATTTTTGCTGTTTCAAACATCTACTTTCAATACTTTAAAATTCACTCCTGTGAACTTTAATCTGCTTTAAACCACCCCCCTCCCCCGCCCTGACTCCTTCAGGCTGGATTCAGTTGCCTTCCTGTGGAAATGGTGGACTGATCTGGCTCTCTCACCTTCTTTTTTCTAGAAAGTTCCATCTAGTTTTAGGGCATAGAGAGGAATAGCAGAGGCATCCTAACATAAATGCTCTGCCCCCACCCTTGGGCAAAGTTGCTGATCTAACAGTTGCTTCTAGTAGCTGACATAGCTTATGGCCCCTGCAAGAGGTTCTCAATCCTGGCTGCATGCGAGAATTCCTGGAAGAGCTTTTAAGCCACCCTATACTGAAGGGCCACCTCTAGAGACTCTGATATCCTCATCGGGCTGTCTCGGGACTGGCTATGTCTTCTGTAGGCCATGCTTACTAAAGCCTCCTTCCCTTCCAGGCCATTCTCCGGGGTTTGGAGGGGCCCTTGTGAAGCTAGACCACGTTCTCTGGCTAACTTCCCTAACTGCATGCCTCTGCCTCCTGCTGCTGTGGTCCCCAGCGAGAACTGCCCCCAAACTCATCAGCCCTGTATGGCCAGTGCAGGCTCTTTTAGCTCAGGGACCAGTCAGAAAGTCCGGTGACTAAACGAAATCCCTCTAAGAATGGAATACAAGGTGCCCTTTCCTGCTTTACTGATAATTCTCTTGAGATATAACTTATTTATCTTCAGAACAGCAGGGAGAAGAGAGGTGATACGGCATGCCCTCCCCCCCCAATCCCAAAGGCCCTTATTATTTCTGGATATGGATGGGAGGCAATGTTAATTCTGCTGGAATAGTGTCTAAATAGAGATGGCTGGCCCCAATCACTGAACTTAGCCTTTGTAGTTAACTCATGACTGTTAACCCAGCACGATTTAACAGGGAGACCTAGCTGACAATTTTGGTACCTAGCTCTATCCTTTTAGCTTCCTCTTGGGTAACTTTTGAATCTTCAGGTAAAACTCAGTTCCTCATCTCACTATAAGCAGGATTACAGGAAAGTCATTTAACATTTCTAAGACTGAATTTCCTCATCTTTAAAAAGGACAGCATACAGGATTATTGTAGCAATGAAACTGAGACTAAATCATCATTGGGCAGGCACATGTTATGCAGTGTTACATGTAATGATTATAATAATACTTTTCTTACTTATTACAATCCTACTTATTATTTCATCCTACTTGTCTGTTAGCTTCTGTTTTCTGTCTCCTGTCCCCCGCCCCCAGAATGTATACTCCATGAGATAAAGACCCGCGCTGTCTGCTCCCATCTGGGTCACTGATGCCTGAAGCCGTGCTGAGCATTTGCAGGCAACAAGGGGGTCTTTCCTGAATTAATTAATATTCTTTGGTAGGAAGTGGGGATGCAGCTGTCTTAATTAATGCTTAAAGTATTAGTTTCAAAATGTGCTCGAGGACCCTCCTGGAGTGACATCATCTCGGGTACTTGTTACAATGGAGAATCATGCAGCTCATGAAATCGGATTTCATCAGACCCATGAAGTCAGACACTCCCCGGGCAAAGTCTGAGAGGGACTTGTTCTTCGCAGCTGCAAATCCTTAGAGGATCTGACCTGTAATAAATGGTGACTCTGGGGGTGGAAAATAAAAGCCCTGCCCTTAGTAACCGGGGCAGCCCCAGCACATACCCATGTAAGGCTTGGTGCCAGCCACGGTGGTGATGTGCATCTCTCCGGGCAGTGTGGCAGCGATGTTGAAGTCAGTGATATGCACATGCCCTGGTGAGGAAGAAGGACAGGTGGCATCAGGTCCCATCCCACCCAGCAGAACACCCAGGCTTCGCATCAAAAGCAACTGGAAGCTTCCTCTATTAACTCATGTATGCCAACTGTACTTGGGCACAGGCAGTGAAAGCGCGATCACTCTGTCCCCAAGGCTGTACAGTCTTAAACCAGAAACCCTCCAGGAGCAAGAACTTGAGATGCAAAGGTTAGTATCTGACTGTAAATTTGTACTTAAAACTCAGAAAATGTTAACCTCAGTGGTTAAGGATCCATGCCCTAGTAATGTCGGCAGTGACATTTTAGGTTGGTTTAGCCCACATGTACCCAAAGGGAGGCAGCCAGGAGCTATTCAAAGTATCAAATTTCCAAAGTATCAGATTTGTAAGAAAAAAAAAATATATATATATTTTAGAGACAAACACTTTTACTACAAAGCTGGCACTGGTGTAGATACAGATATATATTTTGTTGCCAAGAAAGAGATCTTTTGTTCTCCTTGTTTTACTGAAACATAACTCGTTCTTTTTTTATTGAGCTACAATTCACATAACATAAAATTAACGCTTAACCATTTAAAGTGTACAATCCAGTGACACTGAGTACATGCACAGTGTTATGCAAGCATCACCTCTCACAAGTAGGTGTTTTTCTGATAGTTCAGGTCTAAAGTCTAAAAAAATAGACTTTAATTTGTAAAATGGAAGTCTACAAATACAATAAAAGTTTGCACTAGCCTAGAAGCCAGAAGACCTGAATTCTGTTCTGAACTCTGTAAAGTAGACCTTACATCCCTTTCCTGTGTTGGGGCTCAGTTTCCCCCTATAAAAAAGGAAGGGGTGGGCTAGATGACCTCCAGGGGCCCCTCTCAGCTCTGACACTCATGCCAGTCTAACATTTAACTTGCTCAGGGGGCACACCCTGCAAAGTGGTTTAGGGTTCTTGCCTTTACAGCTAGAAAGAAGAAAAGGGCAGTACCAGAAGCTCAAGCAGACAAGCCCGTTCTGTTAGCTGTTGACATGAAAAACACCTGCTTTCAGAGGATCTGGATGTGTTGGCATTTCCATTTACATGCTTCTGTGGCTTTGAAGTAATGTGGCTGTGGTTGGAGGGGGGCTATCTGATTCTTCTCCCACTGCCCAGAGTCCACATTCCCCACATAGCAGGTTCATTGTCTGCTCCCTGATGGCCTCCAGCCTGCTGCTAAAGATAAGTATTACCACCTTCCTCATGAGGGTATTATTCTGTGCAGAAGATCTTATGGTTTTGTTTAGGTGATGACATTTTAATAAAGTAAAAATATAATTCATCCAATTAAAAATGAAGGTATCTTTAGGACCTGAATGGCACCAACAGATGATTTCAATAGCACTCACATTCCAGTTTTTATCTTTGTCTTTCTCCATGGGTCTCCTGCCCAAAGCATTGGACCGGTGGTTCACGAGGTTTGATACAAATCTGGGGAGCCTGGAGAATGTGTGGCTTGGTGTTGAGTCCACCTTCTACCACTAACTAGCTGTGTTATCCTGGAAAAGTTACTTATTCTCTCTGTAAAGCTGAGATAATAATAGTAGTCTTCTCATGAGGTTATTGGGAGGAGTAAATGAAATAATGACTGTGGAAGCCTTCGCCCAGCCTTTGGGGGGGAAGTAAGTGTTCAGTTGTTGATCTCTGCCATCATCGAAAACTGTGGTGTAGCTTTTGCAAAATACACACAGACCTATTGTTGGATGAGACCTTTTGATTAGCTTGTTTCCATGGAGATGTGACCCCACCCATTCGAGGTGGGTCTTGTTCAGCTTACTGGAGTCCTTTAAGAGGGAAACATTTTAGAGAAAGCTCACACACAGACATTTGGAGATGCAGAAGGAAAACACCCCAGGAGACACCAGAAGTTGAGAGAGCTGTTTGAGCCAGGAGCCAGGAGAGGACAGCAGAGGTCACCGTGTGCCTTTCCATGTGGAAGAGAACCCAGATGCCTGCTGCCTTTCCTCTGAGAAAGGATCCTCTTCCTGGAACCTTAATTGGGACATTTTCACAGCTTTAAAACTGTAAATCTGTAGCCTAATAAATCCCCTTTGTAAAAGCCAAAACAAACAAACAAAAACAAAAACAAACAAAAGCAAACCCACCTAGATTTCACTCCGCTGAGACTCCAGTCCAGGAGAAAAGTAGGAGAGCTGGTATTTGCATTAGAAAATACCTCCAGGGAAAGCATCTCCACAAGTGATTCATATGGGCAGCCAGGCTGAGACCTGCTATCACAGCCTGAGTAGATTTTCTAAGCCTACTAGGTTCTAAGATTGTCTACACTTGTTTAGAAGGTAGAAGATGTTTTAGAGCTGCTTGGTTCTCAAAGTGGGGTCATTGAACCAACTGTCTCAGCATCATCTGGGAACTTGTTGGAAATGCAAATTCATGTCCCCACACTTATGGGCACTTGCCTTCAGCCTCAATTCTAGGCCCAGGATGCGGTCACCACACATACTTTCCTTTCCATCTGTTCAGTATGGTCATCTATGTGCTAGGCTCCCTTCTGTGCTGGGGAAATGAATCTGTGTGCTAGTCACAGGGCAGGGTCAGTGTGCTGCTAATTGAGGGACACAAGAACTGTCTTGGGAGTGAGGGATCTATCTGTTTCTTACATAGCTAAGGCCTGGAGGGAACATTTAGAGTAGGACTTCTCAACCTAGCACAATTGACATGTGTGAACTGGTAATCCTTTGTCGTAGGGGACTGTTCTATGCATGGCAGTATGTCAAACACTAAGGCATGTTTAGCATCTCATCTTAATGATTGTCTGTCCATTTGTTTTTTTCTGCATCATGTCATTGGATGTAATCCTCAAATAATGCAACATGCACTAGCCTCTGACAACCATGAAGCAATCTGACTCGTGTTCAGAACCTGTAGATGAGGTTCAAATATCAAATAAATCTATAACAAAGTAAAAAAAACAAAACAAAACACAACAAAGCAACCCTGGCTTCTATCCACTAGTGCCACTCCTGGCTGGAATCATGGCAATTAGAGAGGACTCCAGACCTTGGCAAATGCCCCGGTGTAGGGAAGGTGGGCAAGTCATCCCACGTTGAGAGCCATTGCCTTAGCGTGGAGTTGTTCCAGTGCTAGGCTCAGAACTCCCTACTTCAGCAGCCCTGGAAGTTGCTGGAAACCCTGGATTGCCTTTTCATCTCTACCCTTTGAGATGCACGATCATGTTAAAAAATCTGAATCCATATTATTGAGTCATTGAATTCGGCCGTCATTCTTTTCATTATTTTTGCCCCTTCTCACTGTGCCTGTGCCCAGCCTGAGGGCCTTTCTCAGCACAGCATCCAGGATGCCAGACCCAGTGAGGTGGCAGTGCCCTTGATTCAACACTGTCCCTTGCCTGCCCAAGTGTTCAGATGACGAGTCCCACAATTTTCTTGAATGCTCGTTAGAAATGCCTATTACTAGACACAACTAGAGACTTACTAAGTCTGATTATCTGGTGATAAGGTACAGTAATTTTATATTATAAAAAAGACACCCCCACTTGATTTGGGGGTACATTTTGGGGGAAAAGGAAAACTGTTAAGGGAGCAGGTTTGGTTCTTCCTCCCTCACAATCCCAGACTGAGTTTTTGCCTTTCTTCCTCGTGACTAAGGAAGATATTAAGAAACGTAAATTATAGATGATGTCATGATTTTTATTGTTCTCTAATATGCCAGGCAGATATTACTGGTCCTCGGAATGCAGTTTGTTTCTCGTGCATAATTTAAGAGCACATCAGAATGTTAGACACTATGGAATTGATAAAGGTGGATGGGATATTTAAATTGGTAGGATATGAAAATATAAATCAGAACAGTTGACAGTAGGGTCTGGTGTCATCTGGTGTTATCTTGGTCCCTAACCTAATAAATGAGGCATTTGGAAAGAAGAGTAACAGGTGTACTGTAGCTCAAATCTCTATAAAAGTGAAATTCTGATGGACAGGAATGTTCATTCACACTCTGGAAAGATTTACCACTTCTCAAAGGATTTAGCTTGCTTTAAACATCATCCTTTTCTCATGAATGAATCAATCTGAATAAAACAAAGATTCTGCCTGTTGCTGTATCTCTGAAACAGCTGGAAACAGCCTCATCTACTTGGGAAGATGCCTTGATAATGGTGCTGGAGAAAAATATATGAAATGTGGGATAATACAGAGCTCACTTGGAAAGATGGACATAGGAGTCAAGGAGACGGGCAATTATCCTTCACAGTTGCTAAAATCCTAAGCAAGAGGCTCATGTGATGACCCATCAGGGGAGAAATACTATAAATGTGGACAGAAGAGACAAATGAGGGTTTCAAACACGAGTTCCACGTGGAAAGTCACACCAGCAGACAATCCAAAAGGCAGGCATTGATCTGTGGTTCAGCTGATTCTCACAAGAGTGAGAGTACTGGGGGTGGGAGGGAATCAGGAGTTAATTCAGTTAAAAAATGGTTCATAATGGTCCTTGAGAAACACTGGAGAGTCCTGGATTTGCAGAATCTGAATATGAAGAAAGCAAAAAACTTACAAATGTTCTTCTCTAGAAAAGGACCTCAAGGATAATGTTTAGAGAATGGTTCTCGAGTTTTTCTTTGCTTTTTTGTTTTGCTCCCATCCCACTCACACATACCACCCTTTACCAATATTTTACTTTCATTAATTGCAGTGTTTCTGAAGTTGAATTCAGTGTTGAAGTTTCACATGCAAAAGTCTCCTTTTAATTCATTGTCCAAACTGAAAAACTTGAGCGTGAATAGGGGCGTTACTAATAACACACTAGATTGCAGGGATAAACTGGGATGCCCCTCGGGGCATTCTGGAAGGACTGTACGTGCCCCCCGAGACAGAGTCCCAGTCTCAACAAGAATAAAATGTCCTGAAAAGGGCATAGGTTCCCATGCACATGAATGAAAATCAGAATGGGCTATAGAAAATTTAGTTAACTGAGGAGCAAGGATTAAACGAAATTGTTTAAACATCGGGTCTAACAAGTAGATGAGCTGAATCTTTGGCATATTCTTTCTGGGATCATATTTCTTTAGAAAAACAGGTAAGCACCCAGCTTTTAAAGACTCTATCTGATAGAGAATTGGCATATCTCTCACATGTTCTGGTTTGGACAAAGCCACATGATACAAGTGAAGGAGTCTACATTTCTTTCCCTAGCAAGAAATCATCTGCCTCCTCGTGGGAGTCATACTAAAATTTAATTTTTATTGAGTGATTTCTTTGGGGTAGACACTGCATTAAGCACTTTATAAATATATCAGTTATCCCTTTTGGGTCCCTGATAAAACGAAGGCATAAGGGGAGATTGGGAAATGCATTGAAACTCTCCCAGCTAGTTGGTGCATAAACTGGGTTTTGAACCCAGGTAAACTGGCTCAGGTAGCCATGATTTTAGCTACTAAATTATGCTGTGGATCTTTCACAAGCATAGTTCCTCAGGGTGGCTGAACTTGTAGATTGATTTCTTGACTTTTCTCCTGCAATTATCAAGGTGACAGGAAGTTGAGGGGAAGAAAGTTGAATGAAAGAAAACAGGATGGCCTCATGGTTGTTGTCTGAGACCCAAGATTAAAATACTGATTAGGTAAATCTTGTATAGGTTTTCGTTGATAGGACCTATATGACTCCATTCAGAGACTCTACAAATGGCGGACCATCAGGTATCTTGCACAAAGGCACCTGGCTGAGGGGAAGAGTGGGGGCTGAACCCCATCCTGGGTTCTGCTTGACCAGCTATGCACAGTCATAAGGCTAAGCTGGGCAGAGGAAGCATCTTTTTCCAAGTTGCAGAAAGGTAACTTCAGAGGGCTGTGCAAGACCCTCTCTGCAGTTGTGAAGCTTTATGGAGTTTATTTGTATCAGCAGGAAAGAGAATCCAGCTTCGTATTTAAAGTAGCGAGCCCTGGTGTTTTAGTGAAAGTCACCTTCATGCTAAGTCTCACCGTTCACATATCTGAGATTCACTGAATCTGCTCCCAGATGTCAGAAGAGTAGAGGGAAGGCATTGGAAGAAAGCGGAAAAATCTTTTTAGACAGTCCATAAATAAATAAGGACCCTGAGCTTTGAAATTAGAGGTCATACACAAAAGTGTTTCTTAGTCCTCTGAGCACAGATGGGATCTGGCAAATCAGGTTTAAAACTCAACTGAGTAAATAAATAATGAGCATGGATGGTACTTGGGGTCTCAGTTCCGCATCCAAATCCCTTTTGTAAGAATCAAGGAACAAGGGCCTTTCCAGATTCCGAGTTTCCTCATATAAGTCCATAATGAGGATTTTCTTGCCACTGTAACATTTAGAACTCTCAGGCTGTGTGTCGTGCAGGTCTGTCCTGACATACTAGTAAATCCAAATGCACATTAAGATAAATATTAAGAAGAGATTATACACATTTCATCAATGCTGGCAAAGTTTGTTCTGCAGGATATCTTTGATTAGTGTTTCTTGAACTTCAGGCACTTATCACCTTCATAATTATTGCCATACCCCTATAATACCAAATAAGTGGGTGCAACATACGCTGCTGTCCAGTTCATATTTTTCTTTAAGTGGACTGCTTTTTACTTAATTTATTTTTTCTGCAGGCACCAGAAATCGAACCCAGGTCTCCGGTATGGCAGGTGAGAACTCTGCCACTGAGCCACCGTTGCCCGTCCTAAGTGGACTGACTTTTCAAATGAAACATTGGTGAACAGAAAACTTAATCTCTTCTGCAAATATAAAACCAACTTGCCCTCCTAAGAAGGAAAGCATAAAGTAGCTGCAATGAGAACAAAGTAATATCACTAATTCCAAAGTAGATATGGTTGCCTGCCAAGGTGCTAAGCTTGAAGTCTGTCTTTATGAAAAATATGAAAAGATATTAAAGGCAAACTTGCACCAGAAAACTGTTATGGTTTTCTTGAAGCAATCAGAAGGGTTGAAAGAAAATTGAAAAGGGAATCATTTTCTCATTATGTAAATTCACTGTTACTTAAGTATGCATCGGTGTAGCCACCACTGTTCTAAATTATACAGCTCCCCCATGTTGTCCCTCCTCACCCAGAAAGTAGAATTTGTCCACAGAATTCAAATAAGTCGAGCACGATACCCTTTTCCAGCTGTAATACTCCTTTGCTGGGGTTATGAACTTGTTCTACATGCATGTTATGTAGTTGACTGCAAGCAAATCATTAACTTACCATGTTCATCGAGTAAAATGTTGTCAGGCTTCATATCCCTAGGGTAGTAAAAAAGGAAAGAGAGAGATGTTCATGACAACCCAAGCAAAGAAACAGAAATAAAGAATAAAAGCAAAAATGTTCAAGAATTCTAAGTAGGGTTGAAGCAAAGTACTAGCCCCTCATCACTCACCGTCTCACTCAGTTCTCACAGTGAATGCATGAGACAATTCCATTAACATCACCAATTTACAGATCAGAAAACTGATGCTTGCAAACAGAAGTAACTTAACGTAAGGACAAAGAGCTAGTAAGTAGAACTGGCTCTAAGCCCATTACTCTCTCATTCTAGCACTTAGATTTCTAAAGTATGTTAACATCTAACCATGTAAATTTTGGTCCAATAGAATCATAGAGAAGGCATTTAAATTGTCATAAAACAGTAGCACTAATCATAATTTTCATCTGTGTAACTTTGAAGTGAATTTAAAGATCCGATAGAATGGGAAAAACCCCAAATTGCGATTAAGTTTTAAACTTCCACAGATTAGAACTTTTTTAGAATGATGCTATAGTATCTTTGGTTATTTAATAACTATTATTCCTGGGGTGGGAATGAAAGGATCTGGGCCCATCTTCCATGCAGTGATGAGATATTTAAATCCACAGGAGGGAACAAATCGCATCCTCTTCCAAGGAAGGGACTAGTTTGGTGAATCTTAGAGGAATGGCCTGTCGGGTTTTCAAAGCCCTGATGAAAGGAACACTGTTGTAGGCAGGACTCCTCAGAGAACAGCATTTTCATTTTATAACAGCCCTTACTTCTCCACTCGCAGATTTTTACTACCCTCCTCTAATGTATCATTAAAGCCCTTCAACCTAAATTCACAGAAGCCATTAGGAAAGAAGTTCTGAAATAGATTTCAGGAACACATTTTCAGCCAAGTAAAGTGGCTTTTATGTCGCTACAATAAAGTGACCTTAGCCTTTGACAAACAGAGTCTGTCAGGTTCCTCTTTTCTTGAAAATATTAATGAGTAACAGGTCCCTTATCTACAAACAGAACCAAGTACATGCTACCCACCAAGCTAGTGCGTGGATAATCTCATGAACTGTTAATATCTTCTCATTTAATTTGAGTTGTTAAAATTCATTCTGGATTCACAGAGTGATCCTTTGCATCTGCGGCCAACTTTTTTCTGGTGCAAGGCACAATTTGTTAAAAAGATAGAGTGTAAGGAAGTTTCAAACTGCGTGTTTCTGTTGGGTAAACACTCCCAGAGAGTCTCCTACTAGATCCCAGAGCATCGTTTTTCTTATTTGTTCAAGCCCCACTTATTATACCTATGCCTTTTCCCAAGGATTACCTCAAAGCTTAAAGAATAATAAAGAGATCAGAGAGGTAACAATTATTTTAATACGATACCTCTGACTTCAATCTCATTCATTTATTGATTAAATATTTATTTACTTTGGTAAGCCTCTGTGCTGGGATATAGGAACTATGAAGATAAATAAGACCTAAATCCCTCAGGGAAGGGAGGAATAAGAAAGATTTATAAGTAACCATGCCAAAGAGGTATAAAGTAGTAAAGAGGCATGTTTAATTCAGATGTTAAAATTCGAATAAAGAAAATGAGGAAAAACTTGGGAAAATGCAATAGATAAAATGGACTTTTAACATAAAAATGAATTATATAACTGGAGTCTAGTTACACAGATTCTACAAAATGTGATAAGGTACCATCTAAGTGATCACAGGGAAAAATTAGCATATGGTAAGAGTGTGGATAGGTCCCAGCTGTCTCTCTAGATACAAACTCACAGAAGCCTCTAGGATATTTGAATGTGCAGTCACACTCAGAGATACCATCTGGGAATTGTCAAAATCCAAAAAGACCAATCTCATTAAAAATATGAGCCTCTTAAAAGCTTGTCTATGAATGAAGGTGGGCCATGGTGGCTCAGCAGGCAGAGTTCTCACCTGCTAAGCAGGGGACCTGGGTTCAATTCCCCGTGCCTGCTCATGCACAAAAAAGCTTATCTATAGATGAAAAGGTGTTGGAAAAGCACAATACCTATCACTCATTAACAGAATATTTGATTAAAATACACATGCAGGATTTTTATGACTTAGATCACATTAGCAGATAGCTAATTACGAGTCCCCTCTCAGTTATCCATCATTCTTGTTGATTTCACCAAGTGGATGCCAGAACCTTGGCACCTCAGTTCCTTGATTTACCTCCAGTAATTTCCCCCCGCTCACTCTCATTTCTATAATCATTCCTTTGTCATTACCATAGCCCACTACTGGCCAGCCTGACCTTCTAGCCTATACTATTCTCAAACTGTCATATCTACCACACTGAGACCACCAATTACTGACCCTATCACTTTTTCTTGGTACATTAAACCCCACACAGCCTCACTTTCCTTCCGTAGACCATGATTAAACCATTCCCCTGTAAGAAGCCTCAATTCCTTCATGCTCCTCAGTTGTATTCACCTAACATGGCACCCCAATACTAATTAAACTCCCAAATTCTTCTTGCCTGTAGCCATGCATCCAGACTTTGCTAGAAGAAAAGCCATAGTAAGATGGACTCTTCTCATTTAAATTCATGACTACGTATCTTAAATGAGCTTTCGACATGCTAGCAATTCTGCAATACCTGCCTTCTCCAAAATGGCCACTTCATACTCTTGCATCATTCTTCCCACCTCTTAAACTCTCTCCTCCCACTTTCTTTCAGTTGATGACAGTAACTCTTTTATCTCATAAAGATAAGACAACTATCATTTGTGAACTCACCTACTACCAAATCTACCAACATCACGATTTCTGTATCATATTTATTATCTCCCCTCCAGTATGTTGGATGAAGAGTCCCTGCACCTAATATAGACAACTCTTCTATTGGGACTGTGGGTCTCATCCCTTCTCCCATCCTCATAGATTTCCCTCAGGTAAGTTCCCCTTCCTTCTCCTACACCATCTCCTCCCTCGCTTACAGGAAAATATGTTATGATTATGTTTCTTGGAAAAACCTTCCCTTGACCCATATCATTCTCCACTTAAACCTCCATTTTTCTATTTCCCTTTACAATAAAACTTCCAGACTGAGTTACTGATAGGTGAGAAATTAGAAACATTCAACTGCCATTCAATACCCAGCCTTCCATCCTTCCACTCCCTGAAATTGAAGTACATTGATGAACTCCAGCTTGCCAAATTCAAACATCATGGTTTTAGGGTTTTGTACTTAACATTTCAGAGGGTTGACCACTCCTTTCCTTCTGATGTACTTTATTCTCATGGCTTACAAAAAGCCATATTTTCCTGGTTCCTCTTCTACTACTAAAATCTCCCAATCACCTTTCCTGGATCGTTCTTGTTTCAAACAAGAACAAGAATGTTGGTATCCTCCAGAGCTTAATCTTATACCATCTATACTCCACTCAATTGATTTCACTTAGTACTGAGATTTTAAATACTACCGATGTGCCAAAAACACTCACATGCACACCATATTTATATCTCCAGCCTTGACTTCTCCATGGAATTCCTGATTAGTATATAAAACTGGCTACTTGATGATTCCATCTATATGCCTAGGAGCTGTGACAAAATAATGGGTCCTAAAGAGAAACTTTTTTTTTTCCTTTGGTAATCTGGCTGATTTACACCAAACATCAATCAAATAAACCACCAGCTCCAATGTCCTGGAAGGCATTTGCCCCTGAATCGTCTGGATCACGGCCTGAATTCTCCATTTGTCTGGATGCTGTCAGTCTGTCTAATCCTGTCTCACGTCTGAGTCTGCTGATCTGTGCCTTTTTCTTTCTCTCTCACTCTGCATGTCCCTTTTTGTCCAGGCTGCATCCGTTTGGCTTTTCCCTTCCATCCCCAGTTTGATTATTACAACTGGGTCCTGACCAGCGAGAGGGATGAGTCTGGCAACCACGCGGAGCTCGGGGCGGAGTTTGTGCTGGAGTCCAACACACACGTCAGCACCCTCAAGGTCCTCAAGACTATCCATCTCTCTCCATCACATACAAAACCCCAAATCCTACTTCAGAATTTCATACCCCAATAAACAGTCCCATCATTTTCTTATTATACAAATGAAGATCTTGAGGTCATTCTTAATTCTTTTTTCTCTCAACTCATAACCCAACCCCTCTGCAATTCTTGACTCTTTCTTTAAATATAACTACATCTACTCTCATAACAGCCATCTCTCAAAGTATTGTAATAGTACCTTGTTCTCCTAGCTGTCCCTCTTATCCCCTGAGACTCTATTACCCATGACATTTCTCATTACATACATAATTCCTGCCCAATGCCTTCCATTGGCTCTCAACCACATGCGGAATAAAATCTAAGGCCCTTACTCCTGGCCTTATATGTCCCACATGTTCTCGAGTCCCTCTCAGCCCTGAGCTATATGTCATACCACCCTCTCCCAGCTACACTGGATTTCTTTATCTCCTTTGCACAAACTGTCCTCTCTGCCTGCAGTCTGTTCCCTAGATCTTCATAGGGCTTGCTTTGTCTTGCTATTCAGATCTCAGCTAACATATTATTTCCTCTCAGTTCTTTCCTGACCACCCAATCTGGAATAGCACCCACTCCATCTTTACCTCCTTACCGCCACCTTATTTCAGCATGCACTACCACCACCTGTTACTTTCTTATTTGTTATTTTTATTGAGTCCCCAACCCCAGAATGAAAGTTTTAAGAGAAAGGGAAACTTTTCTGTATTGCCCAATGTTCTAGGCTCCAGGCTTATAAAAGTGCCTGGCACAAAGTAAGTGCTTAAATAAACATTTGTCAGAAAAATGAATGAATCTTGGTCCCTTGACTTCTCAAACTCCTGGAATACTAAGCCCTGCATTTGCCTTTTCACCTAAGAAGGGAAAAAAATAAAAGCAAAATAGAACAACAATGATAAAAAAACCTTCTATATGTGCTGGATGCTCTGTATTTATTGTTGGCCAACTAAAAAATTGAGCATTTTAAGTAAGTGTATGAGTGTACATTACAGTAAGAGTAGTAAGTGTTTTCTGCGCAGTGTGGCTTATGGTTTTGGAGAGGAGCTATGAGTTTTGGGGATTTGTAAGTACAATTCCAGAACACACATTCTGTGAAAAGTTTTCATTGCATCTTTTGTTTGTGTGTATGTGTGTGTGTTGGATCTTTTTTTAAATTGTGAAATATAAATAAAAGCAATAAATTTCAAAGTACATTTTATCAAGTAGTTATAGAACAGATTTCAAAGTTTGGTACTGGTTACATTTCTACCACTACAGGTTCTTCCTTCTAGCTGCTCCGAGACACTGGAGTCTAACAAGAAATATGAATATAATGATTTAGTAGTTATATTCATTTAACAAATTCTAACTTCTCTGTATAACTCTTCCTTCTCCTTTGATACTTCTGCCAATCTTTAGGGATATTTGGGTTGTGCCCATTCTAACATTTTTCGTGTTGGAAATGGCTGTCAACAATATGGGCTAGGGGGATGGAACTAGTTGATGTTCTTGGAGAGGTTGGCACCTCTGGGTTTCAGGACTTATCTGGCCTAGGAACCATCTTAAGGTTTTAGGTTTCTGAAAAGTACACTTAGTGCATGCAACTTTTGTAGGATCTCAGATAGAGCCCTGGGTGTTTTTTAGGGTTAGCACGAATGATATTGGCTGGGGTTTGGCAAACTGTATCATTGCATTTTGACTTGAAGAAACAGAAAAGGCCAGGTCCTGCTGAATCAGCTGATTCTGACTGTGAGAATGATAACCATCAGGATGGAAAGACTATGCTCCCTGCGGCAGGGCCCAAGGTGGAACTGATATATCTGCAGCTCCCACTTGAATGACTTGACAAGACATTAGTGGAGCTTAATAGACTAATTACATCCTTTAACTGCGCCTACCAGGGAATCCAGTTTCTCACCCTGCGATCTGATGAGAGATGGGTGTGAGAAGCCAAAGGAAGGAAATCAGTGAATCCAAACCAGAATAAACCCTCAGTGCCCTTCAGCTTTCTGGCTGAACCACAGTTTAAGCTTAATTCTTTGTCACACAACATTCCCTTAAATGGGGTCATCTGTGAGTTCTTGAGAGAGGAAAATATATTATTTTGGTGTTACACAAAGACTTTGGTCATAAAAACAGACCTCTGTTAAGAAAGGAGTGTGTGTAGGAGACATCGTGGGGATAAATTGTAAATTTGGAAGAAGCGAAAAGCTGCCAGTATTAGGTTATTATGGACCAGGTATCATTCTCCATTTCCCACCTTTCTTAACAACTGGCTGCTGCTTTTTCTCAACTTCAGCACTTCCTACAGTTTGTTCAAGGGAATTCAAGATACAGAAGCCATTATGAGGCACTCAAGAAAAGGAACTGCAGGCTACCAGGCTGCAGTGGACATTATCAGTGTTCCAAGAAAAAATATATCTATTATGTGGATTTGCATATTTTTTGGGGGGGTAACTAATTTTTCATAGGTATCATTGCTTTTAATTTTTCATCCCAATTTTGCACGTCCAGTCTGATTATGTACTAATAAATACATAAATTCTACTCAAAATATCATAAGGACAGGGTTTGGCCATTCGTGAAAATGTTATATAGCATACCTTTATGAATTTATATTTCTTTCCTCAAAGTGTTACTAAATATATCACCAGATTCACCTCTCCTTCCCTCTCTCATGTGTCTCCTCCCATAGGCTCTGGATTTCTCCTCAGTTGTCCTAGCAATCTCCTTTATATGCCATTCAGCAAAACAACAGCTAGGTTATTAGACCACATACCAGGATTTCATTCTTCTCTCTCCTCCACCAAACATAAGGAACTTATTAAGATATTTCCCATAGCAAAAAATGTTTCCTTGGTAGTGGTCTTGGTAGGGGTGGGGATGGGAACAGATTTTAAAGGAATGTTCGGTGAAAAAAGTTTAAATAAATTTCTTCAGTCAAGCATTAGGACCAGTTGGGGAAGTTACAAAGAAACATATGTCAAGATATGTGGAAGAACTTCTAAGCAGTCATAGAATTCCAAAATTAGCATGGACTATCGCAAAATCTAATACAGGGTATTCTCAGAGGCTGGAGAAGCTCGTGGCAGCAATTCATGGAAGTAGGGAGTATTGCAGAAGGACCAACCCATTCAGCTCACCTTTAAAACACCTTTGAGCCCTGACCTCCATGATTTCCCCAAGTTTGGTTCCAAAGGATCCTCACCAAAAGCAAATTCTCATCATTTATTATTTAGATATCAAATGAAAGGCATATCATCCTCATTTTACCAATAAGGCAACAGAGACTTATGGACATAGACATGCTCACAAGAACTTATAAAGGGCAGAAATGACATTTGAATTTCACACTCTTTCCACAATTACTCTGCTAAGCAACGACCTCTCTTAAGTAGGAGGGCAAGTAGATTCCAATCTCTGGGCCAATTCTTTCTAATTGGTAGTGGCTGCCAACTTGATATGGAGGGCTTCCAACTGTAGGTTCCAGGGGAAAGAGTACCAAGATTGATTAGCAGTTCCTGCCATAGACACAGGAGGAGGTGTCTGAGACAAGTGATAAAAAATTTGCTGAAACTTCTATACTTCACACAAGTCATGAGGATGGTTCTAGCTACAATTAATTGGCCATGCTGTGGCAGATCTGTGGCAGGCACTTTACAGACAAAATATCTTTTATTCCTCACAATAGCTCCATTACACAAATATTGACTCATTTTTGCTTATGAAGAAGGAGTAGCTCAGAGAGTTGTAAATTACTTGTCCAAAATTACACGACAGGTAATTGACAGAGCCCAGATGACAGTCAAAGTCCAATTGTGAGATTCAGACTTTTCAGATATTTATGCCTTAGCTTTTCTAAGGAATGAGTAGAATGTCTTCATATATTTGGGAGTCTGGGGTGTGGTTCAAACAACCATCCAATACACTTAAATATTTTCATAGAAAATCATGTAGTTTTTGCATCATACTCAAAAAATATATCCATGTCTCTCTAAGTTCTAAATTCCTCACTGTAGAGTAATCTGTTCTAGGAAGATGAATCAAGCTTATTTTGATATTGCAGTTACCAACAGGACAGACACTCTGGTTTGGGAAGTTTGCCCATATACTGCCATCTCAGTAACCTGAGGATTTAGCCTTCTTTTAATCTTTAGAGCCACAATGTTGAGATCATGGGGCTTCCCGCTTAAAGTTTAGTTGCAGTCAAAGCTCATTACTCACCATTACTTCCTTTGATCTGGATTCACACAGATCAAAGCCCAGGTCACAGTTATGCACTTTACAACCGAGGATGCAAGGATACAAAGTGTTAGGGACCTGAACTGATCACACAGCCACAGGACCAAACTGAACTCCAGTTTCCTGGGGCTTTCATTCAACCCCATGTGGATTTAAGTGAAGAAATTGACTATTAAGCAGTAGGGGAGATGGGAAGCATCCTACAAATATGCAGGAACCAAAGCAGAACAAGCTTTGGTTCTGTTGATGATAACACATAACCATGAGGGTATTTTTTCTTTTTTAAGTAAAGGAGTAGAGAGGAATATTCAATTAGAAGGAAAAATAATTTGCTCCATTTCAGCTCTGGAACAGAAAGTACCCTCTCTTGTAAGAAAAATAAACTCACCACTTGAAAATGAAACAAATTAACTTGCCCTGGCACAAAGAGAATCTAAAAAATGAAGCTGAAGGAACATCTACATCTTTCCACAGCAAGCTATGAACCTATCCCCACCTTTGGAAGCCCCAGAGAGGAGAGAACTTGTGTATTAGACATGCTGCCTGGCAAAAAAAAAAGTTGGAATAAAACCAACTAGTGCACAATCCAGGATGTTTTGCATTATACCATCTTATGAGGAGTAAAATTCCTTATAAAGTACCAACATTGGTAATGTACTATGTGCCAGAAACCATGCTACATGTTTTAAATGTATTATTTCATTTTATCCCCACACAAGAACCTAGAGGTAAGTATTATTACTATTCCAAATTTGCACATAATAAAAATGAGCTCTAGAGAGACTGAGCGACTTTCTAAGTCACAAAGGTACTGAATGGTGGATCAAGGATTTGAACATGGGCTGTGTAAATTCAGACCCTTCCTCTAAAGCTGGTAGAAAACAGAGATGGGACTGCAGGAGGGTAAACAATGTAGCCACAAAGTCTAAAAGAAAACAGAAGAAAAGGACTGAACAAAGAAGACCTCCTGAGTGATGTCAGAGACAACCAACCTACAAAAAACAAACAAACAAAAAGAAATAGAAGCTGGTTATGGGGCAGCTCAAAGAAATTAAGGTCAGTTTATAAGCTCTCTTGGCAGATGCTGTAGCAAAAGAGGGTTTGAGGAGGAATATGCTAGTATAAATTTCTTTAATGTGCAAAACTGCAGTGAGGGGAGGGCTAGTTAGAAATTTTTTAAATTAGTTTGTTGGTTAGGAAAGGGTCTTGCTGCGAATGACAGAAAACTTGACTTACAATGACCTAAACAAAGAGTCTGGGAATGGAAACAGCAACCTCTGAACTATCAGCTTGGCACTACTTTGGTACAAAGAGCTAGGCTAGTGCTCTCCTGTTAAATGCCAACATCAGATAGGGTCACTCTGTGACTGTGATTAAGAGAGGAAAAGAAAACAAGACCACACTGCAATCATATCTGATCACCAAAGAAAGAGCAGTGTGTAAACCACAAAAATGTCCAACAGTCCCTTCTCCTGGCAAAGAGGAGTGGCTGCTGTTTCTTTACCAGGACAGCTTTGGTCCTCTTGGTTCTTCCAACCTCCTAGATAAAAACTATTAAGATGTCTAATAACAGAATTGTCTTGTTTTCTGATAGCACCAAATTCTGAGAAAAGCAATGCTCCCTTGAACGTTTCCCAAATCGCCTGTCAATCTAAATCCTATCCAAGCCCCTGCTAACACACCCTCTTTTGGAGACGTCCCCATGATTTTCCATGTAAGCAGCTTCTCTTTTGAAACAAGAGACAATTAAGCCAATTTTATTGGACTAACGGTGAGTTCTTGGTGGCCTTTGGCTGATGGGCATCAACAAGTGGTGTGCATTTCTCTTGAAGAGTCTCTGGTAGAAGCAGGCAGTCCAGGGCTCATGTGGAGATTCCACATATCATCCACGACCCAGGCCCATTCTGTTTTTCCTCTCTGCCAACTTTTAACAGCCTGGTGTGTTGTGGTCTCAGGGTGGCTGTTGTAGCTCCAGGCATCGCATCTGCTTTTAAATCTGGAAGAAGCTGAGGAGGGCAGCGGCAACTGTGTTTATCACCTTTTACTGGGGAAGCCTTTTAGGTCTCTGTCACCACTGAGGAAAGGGGAGCTGGGAAGCTGGACAGATGATCTTCATGTTGACTTTGGCCAATCATGATCTTCCTGGGACTGGATATGTCGCTGCCAAATTGAGAACCATTGTGATTTCATTTATTGCAATGTGCAAGAAAACAGGCTATGCTCTTTATATACTTTATTCCACATTCTCAAAACAACCTTATGAAATAGGTATAATGGTTACCCCTGCTTTGTAGACGGGGATCTTGAGGCATAGAAAGCCAGTGGAAATTCCCATTGTCGCTCATTAGTATGGGAGGAGGCAGGACTCCAATTCATGTTTACCAGACACCAGGGATGATATTTAAAATACCTAACAATGGCGTAAACACTGAATAAAATGAACATTGCACTGATTGATAAGAATGGTGGCCATTAAATTGCCAATACAACCGTATGAATAGGTAATGAATGCAAAGGAGCTTTGCCTGACTGGAGGCCTTACTCAGTAGAGCTCCGATGAGCAGTGGTAGAACCCTTAGGCCAATCATTAATCAATAGAAGGAAAAACTTTCTTAATGATTAGCAAGTCCAAAAGTGAAATGAGCAACTTTACATGGTAGTGACCGCCCCTTACCTGGAGGTATTTACACAAATACTAGGAAGACAGTTCCTTGCTAAGGAGGTTATGGAAGAAAGTCTGCCTATGGATAAAAGTGAAAGTTATTGACCTGAAGTTAACCCTCATCTCTAATATCCTATGGTTTAAAAGAAATGGTTGTATAATAGCCCATAGTATTGTTTTGTAACAGTCTGTAAAATGGCATTATAGCTTCTGTGATTTTAAGCACCCCTGATTTTCCTGCACTATAATAGCAGCTTTTAATATGTTCTTCTTTTATTGTATATGGTGTTAGTATACATATTTTACAAATGAGAAGAATCTCAAAGTATATTAATTTTCCTGAAGTCATATAGCTAGTAAGTGGACAAATCCACAGATTGAACCCTGATCTATATCCAAAGCCCCTTAACCCCTCACCATGCCACACTCTTCTTTCTGATAGGATTAGTGGTGTTTTTCTATATTTGTATTGTATGAAAAAAACATAATTTAGTGATGATATAATTCTAGAGTATGAGAAGGAACAGTAAATTTTTCCTATAGCTTAGTGAAAAGAAGATAAATGAAGGTAAATGGATATAATACATTAATATTATTTGACAGTTATAATTTATTGAACACATACTATGTCCTAGGCACTGGGTATACATTAGAATTTATCCTCATGAAAGCCCTGTAAAGTACTGTATGTAATTTACCTTTATTCTACTAATACAGCAAATGACATTCAGAAATGCTGAGTAACTTACTGAAGGTGGTCTCTTTAGTAGGTGGCAGAGCCAACACACAACCCAAATGTCTTTCATTGCTTATGAGGAACACCAGGCAAATAGCCTCACTGTGGACATGTGGACATCACGTGCACAAATGCATGACAAGGCCTGGACATATAACGCTTTTTATAATATAATATGTTTAAAAATGACATAAAATTATGTACATTATGCACTACCATTATCACTGTACAAGTGGGTATAGTGTATAGTGATAATTCTGTAAAAGAGTATCAGTGTATACCTTATGTATAACCAAACAAGACTAGAAGGAAATAGAAAAAAAATGAGTTTTTGTCATATTTTTCTATAGTTTTCTCAATTTTACAAAACTAATGTGATTCCCAGACCATGCACTCCCCCCAAGAAATTAATGTGTATCATTTTATTTATTTGAATTATCAAAGTATTATATAAATAGCTTCTTTTTAAAAACGTTTTCATCATATTAACATATATACAGCTCAAAATTTCCTGATTTAATAACTTTCAAGTATACAATTTGGTGGTATTCATTACATTCACAATATCATGCTCCCATCACCAATATCCATTACACAAACTTTTTATATCTCCTCAAACAGAAATTCTGGACCCGTTAAGCGTAACTCCTCATCTACTCTGTACTGTTCTGCTTCACCCAGTAATGAGTAATCTATTGTCTGTCTTGATGAATTTGCTTACTCTAAGTATTTCATATAAGTGAGATAACACAGTATTTGTCCTTTAGTGTCTGCCTTATTTCACTCAATCTGATGTCTTCAAGATCCATCCATGTTGTCATATGAGTTAGAACTTCATTCCTTTTTATGGTTGAATAATAGTCCCTTGTATGTATATACCACATGTTGTTTAGCCCCTCATATGCTGATGGATAGGTTGCTTCCACCTTTTGGCAATTGTGAATAATAATGCCACGAATATTGGGGTACAAATATCTGTCCAATTCTTGCAATTCTTTTGGGTATATGCCCAGACATGGATCGCTGGTTCTATCGTAATTCTATGTTCAATTTTCTTGAAACTGCCAAACTGATTTCCATAGAGGCTAGACTATTTCACAATCCCATAAACAATGTAATAAGGTATCTAATTTCTCCACATCCTCACGAACACTTGTTATTTTCTGTTGTTGTTGTTATTATTGTTTTTAAATACAGCCAACCTAGTGGGTGTAAAGTGATTACTTATTGTGGTTTTGATTTACATTTCCCTATTGACGAAAGATGTTGAGCATTTTTTCATATCTTATTGGTCATGTGGGCATCATTTATGGGGAAATATCTATACAAGTCCCCTGCCCATGTTTAAATTGGGTTATTTCTCTTTTTGTTGTTGAGTTCTAACAGTTCTTTATGTATTCTGGTTATTAAGCTCTTATTAGATATATGGTCAGCAATTATTTTAGCCTGTTCTGTAGTTATCTTTTCACTTTCCTGTTAATGTCCTTTGATGTAGAAAAGTTTTAATTTTGATGAAGTAATTTTATCTATGTTTTCTTTGTTGTTCACACTTTTAATGTCATAGCTAAGAAATTGGAGGCAAATCCAAAGTTAGGAAGATTTTCCCTATGTTTTCTTCTAATGTATTATGGTTTTACTATTATGTTCAGGTTCTTTACCCATTTAGGGTTAATTTTTGTATATGGTATGAGGTAGGAGCCCAACTTCATTCTTTTGCATGTGTATATCCAGTTCTCCCAAGACAATTTATTGAAGACATCATTGTTTTCTCACTTATGTATTTGACACCTTTGTCAAGATTGAAAATCAGTTGGCCATAGATGTTTGAGTTCATTTCTGGAATTTCAATTCTATTTCCATGATCTATATGTCTCTCTTTATGCTAATATCATACTGTTTTGATTACTGTGGTTTTGCAGTAAGTTTTGAAATCAGGAAGTCTGGGATCTTCAATTTTGTTCTTCTTTTTCAACACTGACTTGGCTATTTGGAGCTTCCTGCAATATCATACAATTTGAGGGTAAGTTTACTATTTCTGTCCAAAAAAGCTACTGGGATTTTGAGAGGGAATGCATTGAATCCGTAGATAGCTTTGGTTAGTATTGTCATATTAACAGTTTTAATTCTTCTAATCCATAAGCACGGGATGACTTACCATTTAATTAGGTCTTCATTAATTTCTTTTAGCAGTATTTTGTAGTTCTCAGTGTAAAATTCCTTCATCTTCTTCGTTAAATTAATTCCTCGATATTTTATTTTTTTAGATGCTATGTGAATGGAATTCAGTTTGGATTACTCTTTGCTGGTGTGTAGAAACACAACTGATTTTTGTGTGTTAATCTTGTAGCTTGCAACTTGTTAAACAGTCAGTTTAGATAACTTGAGTGTTTTTTTGGGATTTGCTGAATTGTTGTGCATTTGTTCAGGGTATTCTCTTATAATCATTTAATTTCTGCAGGATCAAAAGTAATATCTCTACTTTCATATCTGAATCTTGTCATTTGCATTTTCTCTCATTTTCTTTGTCAGACTAGTTAATGATTTGTCAATTTTATCAGTCTTTTCAAAGGCCCAAGTTTTAAAATTCGTTTGTCATCTGGACTGTTTTTCCATTTTCTATTTCATTTATTCTAGCATTAATACTTATTATTTCCTTCTTTCCATTAACTTTAGGTCTAGTTTGCTTTTCTTTTCCTGGTGCCTCAAGATGTGAAATTAGGCTATTGATTTGAAATCTTTCTTCATTTTTAATATAGACTGGTACAACTTTACATTTCCCACTGAAAACTGCCTCTCATAAATTTTGGTATTTGTGCTTTTCATTAGTCTCTAATTTTTTTTTTCTGATTTCCCTTATTTCTTCTTTGACCCAATGGTTGTTTGGGTGTGTTATTTAATGTTCACATATTTCTGATTTTTCCAGTTTTCCTTCTGTTACTGATTTCTAGCTCATACCACTGTGATTAGAGAAGATCTTTGTATAATTTTAATTGTTTTCAATTTATTGAAACTTGTTTTGTGAGCTAATTTATCTATGCTGAAGAATGAGTCCTGTGCACTTGAGAAGAATATATATTCTGCTGATTTTGGGTGGAGTGTTCTATATATGCCTATTAGGTCTAGTTCATTTATCATATTGTTCAAGTCCTCTATTTCCTTACTGATCTTTTGTCTAGATGTTCTATTCAGTATTGAAAGTGGTATATTGTAGTTGCCAACTATTATTGTAGAACCATTTCTCCCTTCAGTTCTGTCAGTGTTTGCTTCATGTATGTGGGGGATCTGTTATTAAGTGCATATATGTTTATAAGTGTTATATCTTTTTGTTTGATTGACTCTCTTATTAATATATAGTGCCCTTCTTTGCCTCTTGTAAAAGTTTTTGACTTATAGTCTATTTTTCCAATATTAGTATGGCCCGCTGCAGTTCTATTCTGGTTCATATTTGCATGGAATGTTTTTTGTGTTCTTACACTTTCAACCTATTTGCCTCTTTAGGTCTAAGGTGAGTTTCTTGTAAATAACATATAGTTATTTTATCCATTCTGCCAATCTCTGTCTTTAGATTGGAAAGTTAGATTCATTTAGATTCAAAGTAACTACTGCTAAGAAAGGACTTATTTCAGCCATTTTGTCATTTGGTTCGTGTGTATATTAATATTTTTTCTTCTCATTTCCTCAGTTTCTGCTTTATTTTGTGTATAGTTGATTTTTTGTAGTGAAACAGTTTGATCCCTCACTTATTGTATTTCTTTATATTTTTTACATTTTTATGATTATCATGTGGTTATATTTAACATAAATTTATAACAATCTATTTTGAGTTGATATGGACTGTCATGGTTAGGGACACGTGTCAACTTGGCCAAGTTGTGGTAACTGTTTATCTGATTGGGCAAGCACTGGCCTGTCTGTTGCAATGAGGACATTTCACAGGATTAGGTCATGAGCACATCAGCTGCATCCACAGCTGAATCCATTTGTAATCAGCCAAAAGGGAGTGTCTTCTGCAATTAGTGATGCTAAATCTAATCATGGGAAGCCTTTTAAGGAGAACTCAGAGGAGAGAGGCCCCATT